>OZ023321.1:26937582-27170082 GCA_964007375.1 Ophion obscuratus | reverse complement strand
CGCTTTGGAATTATGACGTTGAAGTTTGCATCGCTGGGATGCAACGATTTTTTTCTCAGTTTTTTTATTTTTGTCATTATCGAAAGCCTTTTTTGCGAATAAAAAAAAACATGTTTTGTCTATTTTTGAAAAAGTATAATATATAAATTATTTTCTTCGAAATGTTAAGCACATAAAAAAGCAACAGTTCAACAATATTTTTAAAATATTGGAATTCGAAGTTTTAGCAGAGTTGTATGAAAAATAGTTCAATTTTTGGGACAATTTACACTACGTATAGCCGTATAAAAATAGTTGTAATTGAAAAAAAACCTTCGTCCAATCACTAGTCATTGCTATTTAGAAGAAGTGTGCAAAATTCCAATTAGATCAGTGCATCAGTTTTTGAGAAATCGTGTCCACCGATTTAAAAAATTATGTTGTGAGGAAAATTCGATATACCTGCGTCGCTCTTGGCCGGTCTTTCCCAAAGGCTTTCTCTCCTAGACTTTAACTCCGATTGACTTAATACTTTGGGAAAATATTCTAGACATATTGTACTATCAAATAATAAAATTAAAAAAATGGATTTAAAAAAATGTTCAAACCTATGTAACCCCTCAAATATCTCTATTCTGGAGCAGGTTTAATCAGAAACATCTCTATTCCAAAATCTCTCATGCCTGAAACATTTCTCTGCCAATACAACTCTATTCGTAAAGATCACAATGCCACAATAATTCAGTTCTCAAATATTACTGCCCTTAAATATCTCCGTTCCACAATCTTTCGTATACGAAACTTTCTCAAATATCTGCATTCTCAAATATCTGCATTCTTCAAAATCTCACGTGACATCAAAAACATCTGTATTGCGACAATTTCATCTCACAATATCTCTCTTCCAAAACAACTCTATTCCAAGAGCCTCTGCATTGCACTTGTTGTATTCATGGCCAATATAGTAAATGCAATATTACGAATGGAGAGATGCCTGGGAATAGAGAAATAAAGAATAGAGTTGCCCTGCTGGCTGAGTGATGTTCGCAGCCTTAATCGGCCGAGAGAAATTGATCAATTGGAACGAATTAATTCGCGTTGGATTGCAAAGATGCATAGTTCAACGTCATTTGGAACTGGAGATCGTGCGATTTTTTTAAATCTCCGATCACCTGGGGTTATGTGATTCTTCACTCTTGTAGACAAAAGTAGTGAGAAATCATCGATACAATTGCATCGAAAAATGATAACGAGGTGGCTGGTGATGGGTCGAAAAGTTGAGTCGGATATCGAAGAAACACAGTAGACGATCGAGAATAATATTTTGTGTTGAAGTTCGTATCGTTGGAGGGCAACGAAAGATTATTTTTCTTCTACTACTCACATTTATTTTGTTAATTAAGGGGTAAGGCCACAGTAGAATTGTCAAAAGATCGATTTTTTTTCTTCACTAAAACGGTGCTTTATCATCATGAGAATAAGTTACTATTCGATGTATAGCAAGACATTTTTTTTTCACCGACTTTGAGCGTATAACGTGAGCCCAACTCTGACACGGCCATAGAGTACCTAAAACTGTAAACGCGTTTTTCTCGAAACAGCTTTTTTCCATTTGGCGTAACAAATAACTTCAACAATTGTCACTCGATTTACTTCAAATTTAAAAGTTACGTTCCTAATTACATTTCGCAGAGAAGTACGTACGGAATTACTGATCAATCGAAAGCTTTCCATTTTATGAGTAGTTTTATACGAAATTTTTCACTGATTCATTCATTCAAATACCTACAACTTTTAAAGTGAAAAATATTTTTTTAATTCCGTACGTACTTTTTTAAATCCTTCAAATTTAAAAGTTATGTTCCTATTTGCATTTCACAGAGAAGTACGTACGGAATTTCTGATTAATCGAAAACTTTTCATTTTATGAGTCGTTTTATACGAAATTTTTCACTGATTCATTCATTCAAATACCTACAACTTTTAAATTGAAAAATATATTTTTTTAATTCCGTACGTACTTCTTAATGTATTCTAATGCAGATTGACAAGCATTTTTGTTTTCTGTTCTAGGTAAAAAATTGTGGATGCTAAATGTCACGCCGCGAAGCGCCTAAAAAAAGATAAAAGAAAATATTAGTAATCGGTCATTTTGTAACCCGAAAAAAATATATATATTTTCTAACAGCTTGATATTCATACCAAATATATGTGTAATTAATTTTATGAGTCAATCACTTTTTCATACGGAAAAAAATTTCTTAAATTCGCTCATGATTTTATACCCGTTACTGTGGCCTAGCCCCTTAAGGGTGCTAAAATCACCCAAACGGTTTTTCTTATCGTCATTGAATAACCACGAACTCAATGTATAAAAAATTATAGATCACAATAAAAATTAAGAAATTAATAAAACAAAAAAGATGTTTCGTTGTATTGCTAAGGTGCAATCTTCGATGCCAGAAAAAAAAATCGTTTTGCAAAAAGATTTACCTCGAAGCAACCTCGACTCTCGATTTCTCCGGTAGCGAAACGTTTTTTTTTCTTCTTTTTTCTTATAATTCTTTCCGTATTGAGAACGCAATCAGCGACGTCAAGTACGAGGCTAAATTTCACTTCGAGAACAATTCTTATCGTGGTTTTTTGTGGCTACCGGTGGCCGAGGTAAAACGGAGTAGAAACGGAAAAATCGAGGGCAAATAAACAAAGTGTTTTTTTTTTTTAATACGTGACAACGATCGCACAACGGAGTCAAGGGAAAACTGATCAATGATTATTTGATTTTTCTCATTGTCGTCGTGGTGCTCCTTCGCGATCTCTGCGGTTGCGATGTCAAGGAGAAAGCGCGAATTTTAGTTTGCGAAACTTCGCGCCACTCTGAGCAAATCCCGGGCCCGCGAGTTGGCAAAAAGTCAAATCGTCATGGCTTCGTGGATCCCCGTTGTGTTTTCTCCGTTGTCGCGACACGGAAAAGTGAGTCATTGCGGGAGCATGGTCATTGCACGCGGCTAAGTCTCATTATCCTCAGACTTCCTCGACGTCGAGGAAAAAAAAAAAGTTCGACGATGCATAGAACGCGGGGGCGAAGAAACTCCTCTTCTACCCCGTGTGATCGTACGAAAATCCACACACGTCCATCGCGATCTTGTCACGGCCTACAAATTGTTATCGCGAGTATGAGCTTTTCGGGTATTTCGTGCGCAAACAAATGTTGTGCCAGATAACGATACGGGTACGTTTGCAATGCGATGTATTTTAGTTGAACAGCGCCATGCGGCTATGAATGATTTTTCTGACGCAATTTGATCGGAGAATTGCGAGGCGTTGGATCGTGTTTGCTGGATGAAAAAAAAAACCTAAAATCCGGTGGGCAAGAGTCACTTGGGAAAATGTTAGGAAATATAGTTATACAGGGTGTCCCAGAACTCAACGTCAAGCCGAAACGGGGTGACAGGATTGATTGTAACCATTATGAGAAAAATCAGAAAAAAAATCTATCCCATGCAGTTTGAAAATTATGGGCATTTAAGAAAAACCTAGAAATTTGGTTAAACTGTAACCATTTTTCGGTTATTGTGAAACAAACCCAAACAAACCCAAGTTTCCTAGAATTAAGACTATTTGTTAAACTATGACTTTAAAATTTTCAAAATTTGTCTACTTTGAAAGGGCCTGCTTTATTTTTTTTCTGATTTTTCTCATGATGGTTACAATCAATCCTGTCACCCCGTTTCGGCTTGACGTTGAGTTCTGGGACACCCTGTATAATAATGTTGCTCCGTATAATAATGTTGCAATGTGTGAAGCATTGACGTATCACGTGTGCGCGCCAAGTTCTTCCCGTGAAAAAATTCGTTGGGGAATCTCCGGATCCTAACACATCCCTATGGAGATTTAAGGGGAGGGTAGGGGTGTCAACGTAAAAAAATACTTTTTTGCGAATTTTTTTCATATATATGGATAGAGTAAATTTATTGAAACCTTTTGTACATTGTTAAGTGTCATTTCAAGAACATTCCTTGAAATTTGTACGTGAAAATATCCACAAACAAGCCGGTGACAAAGCTTTTCCAAGAACGCCTTTGGAAAAACACGATTTGCGGTGTTCACTGTATCTCAGCTAGAAATTATCTGAAATCAAGTACCATTAAAATTTAGTCAAAGTATCGTCAAATCCTCCTCCCAACGGTCTTTCATATTTTTTTTTTCATTTCTAAATTTTTGGTGGTCATGTAAAGTAAAAAGTGCTATTTTTCACGAAAAATTCCGCCATTTTGGGGGTGGAAAACCCCCTCAATGTAAAAAAAGTCTCAAACTAACCGTTGGGGGGAGGTATTTTATATGCAGAAAGTGTGTACCAGGTTTGAAATAAATCGGTCATGTAGTTTTCAAATGGCAGTGAACACGGACTTTGAAAAAGTGGTTTCGAGAAAAACGCGGCAACGGCTTGTTTGTGGATATTTTCGCGTACAAATTTCACGGAATGTTCTTGAAATGACACTCAACAATGTACAAAAGGTTTCAATACATTTACTCTATCCATATAGATGAAAAAAATTCGCAAAAAAGTGTTTTTTTCACGCTGAAACCCCTACCCTCCCCTTAACGAAGATGCCTTACGTAGGGAGTCTATATTGCATTCTAAAAACGAACATCATTTAAGGTCGGAGCCTAAATTAGAAGGTCCAAAAAAGCGTTTTTTGGGAATTTTTTTAGAAGGGAAAAAATAAGTGAGCCCAGTAAACATTGAGGTATCTTTTCATGTATATTTGAAATGAATTTTTAAAAATTCAAAATGAAACAATAAATGACTGCAGATTTATCAGCCTATTCCATGTGCGTCTTGCCATCGCAGTCCCCAATCGGCGGGAAAGATGCGGCTCGTAATTCTTGACTGAAAAAAAAACCAATAAACTTTTCATTTGTCATATATTTTTCTTTTGGATGAATTAAGAAAAAAAACTGAAAACATCGGCAAATTATAACTTCTCTCAGGTTTGAAGAAAAACGGTGTTTAAAAAAAACTTGAACGTGCTATAAAAATTATTTTAAAATACTTTTTCAACAACTTTTTTAGTTCACTTAGAAGAGATTTTCATACTGAAGAAAATGAACTTTGGTTTGATTCAATAGGTCGTTTACTTTTCATGCCATCACGCCCGTCAATTGAGAAAAATCGTGAAAATGAACGCTGGAGCAAACGCGCTTCAAAGTTTTCAATAGGAGGAAATATCAATATCAAATATCAATCGCTTCTCTGCTTTTGGCCTCGTGTCTTCGAAAATATTTACAATCGGCCTTTATATTAACAAGTTACAGACTTTGTAAATATATTCTTGAATAGTTTATCTATCGATTTAAGCAATAACAAAAACGATTTTTCGGATTTTTTGCTGAAACTCATGTGTGCAGTGAAGCATTGAAAACTATTAGACCCGTTTTTTTTTAATCTGAGGAAAAGCGGTTTAAAGGGGGAAAACCACCCCTCAAGAAAAAGCGTGTCACATTTTATTGTAATTTTTTTCAATACTTTTACAGTGTTTTTTTCATCCCTTTATATTGAAAGAATTTTGGTTTTTGTTTAATTCAGATCGGTGGACTACTTGTGGGTGGAACTGCAAAATCACCCTTGGACAGACCCTTCTTTAAGGGTCCCCCCTTGGAACCGTTTTTCGGCCAATCAAAAATACGTTTCTAATAGTTTTTAATGTTTTATCACATATATGAGTTTCAACAAAATGGAAGGCGGATGCTTAAGTGACGTTCCTCGTAAGTGGATGCGACGCTCTTTACCGATTGACGTCGTTCGAGAATTTTCGATCAAGGGGTTGAATCGTAATCGCCAGGCTCCAAAAAACGTGCTCGAGAACCGAGACAAATCGTCACTAGGATTTACCTTCTCCCCCGTATAATCGTAAAATACTCCAAAATCGTAACTCGAGTCAGACGAAATTTCCGATTTCTTCGAAACGGAAAGATATCTTACATTTTCATGCAGAAACATTCGCCCGAGCTATCTTTAGGAAATCATACGATGTGTGACGACACGCGTGACGTCCAAACCACAAAACGTCGAGGAACGAAAAAACTCCGGAGCCGCGCGGATATCTCGGATCTGTTTTTGGCAGAACAATCGGAGCAATCGTTTCCAAACGTTATAGGCAACCTCGTGCAATCCGACGCTTGCACACTTGTGTCGTCGATCAGCTGGGATTATAATTTCACCGAACCCCCAAAACAACCCTCGCAACTAGCAAATGAGAATACGCGATTTAATTTTTCTTTTAGTTGAAAAAAAAAGAAGCGTTCGATCGGTAGTCGACGGTAAGACGATCCCGCAAGTCTTGAACGTCACGTTGGCCTTTTTAGTCCAGTAAAAGAGACGAAAACCCAGCACTTTCAGCGTAGAATTAGAATTTTAGACTGAAGCTAGATGGTTGCATACTGAAATTGACCCCAATTAAATTTGGCACCTCAACTCGCCCCAACCCTAAGAAATAAGGGCTGAAAACTTAAAAATCGCTGTATCTCGATAATTAATGGCCCGATCAAAAAATGTTTCAAACAAAAGTTGTTTGGAATAATAAGATACGTATAAAGTCATCCAACGTCCAATCCTCTATCTTTGAAAATAGCGACGCAAAATGATATTCGTGCAGCTATTTTCAAACACAGGGGGTTGGACATTACACAACTTTATACGTATTTCATTATTCTAAACAACTTTTGTTTGAAATATTTTTTCACCGTGCTATTGATTATCGAGATACGGCGATTTTTAACTTTTCAACCCCTATTTCTTAGGGTTGGGGCGAGTTGAGGCGCAACATTCAATTGGGCTTACTTATGACGTTGAAGTTTGCATCGTTGGAATGCAACGAAAATTACTTTCTCTCATAATTTCTCAATTTTTTCACCCCGTTTGGGGTGTGAAAATCCCCTAAACATTTCTACGTATTTGTATTATAAATTAACTATCTCAGTTTGCAAAAAAAAAATACTGGATAATGATAAAAATGGGGAAAAAAAAATATCGTTGCATTCCAACGATGCAAACTTCAACGTCATGGCTACATTCATTATGCAACCATCTAGCTTCAGTAAAAAAACTCGTATTCTACGCTAAAACTGCTGGGTCTTCGTCTCTTTTACTGGACTATTTTTTCTCGGCCTCGTTGCTAACGGTGTCCAAAGCATATATCTCGCATGCAATACGAGCGAAAGTATCGCACGATGCAGCTGCGCCACCTAGGGGATTAGTGGCCTTTCGGCTCGCGTTCCCTCACTTTTTGTCGAGCCTCGCTTCTTAATTTATATCGCTATACCTCGTCGTTTGCTTGGTATTTAATTAGTCGATTCATTCCTTACAACGCGAGTGTACGGCTGAGTTTATACGAATGAATTTATTAGGGAGATCAATTTGAGAAAAGTGCCATGCTGCAACGTACGATGCTGCGTCACTTCGATCAATTCTCCTCGTACATTTTCACCATTCTATTTCTATACTGGCTGATTCGTTCGATTCCAATTCGTTTTTTTGCCAGCTATCCTCAGCTGCACTGCCTTCGGGAGTTCAGCGACCCTAAACTTTGCATGAATAAACTTGGATTTGCAAGTGGACGGATGAGAAAATATTATCTTAAAAAAAAAAGAATTCTTTGTTGGATTAATTACTTCGGGGTTTTATCGTATTTCTAATGATCGTAGTGTATACCGATGCGCCTGGCAAGCTCTTCGATCTTTCATTTTCCGCGCAGCGAGGCTATTTTTTTTTATCACATATCACGGATTAATAATCGCAGATCGCAGACAAAAAATCAGAACGCGAATTTCGCATAATTAATGTGTGGATTTATATGTATATATACAGGGTGACAATTATAATGTGGTCATGTTTTTTTTAAGAGTCTTGAGCGGAGATTGTGTGGACGAGAAAAATGTGATTTCGAATGGTTTTTCGAGTCCCCTTCAATAAAGAACGTAGCCGATTTTTGTGATGAATAGTATTTGCTAAAACTCTGGAAAAAATTAAAATCCATTTTTGGAAAAATTTTGGAAAAAAAACAAAACTCCACTCTGGAATAAATAAAAATTCCATTTTGAGTACGGCAGAACGAAAATAATTCAATTCTGAATACGAAACACGCCCGAAAACCTTTTTTTTGGGCATCCCATTATCGCAAAAAATATGAAGGATTTAGCTTCAAGTAGAAAAATGAAATTTAATTCCGGAGAAAAAAAAACGTTTTCATGAATGTTTTGTATATGGAATTCAATCATCTTCTTCCCGCTCAACTCGAACCGAAATTTTGATTTTTTTCCAGAATGCTAATTTTTTTTGCGAAAACTACACTGTCACAAAAATACAATATATTTTTTTTGCAGAGGCTTTAGAAAAACATTCAATATAATATTTTCCTCGACCGCAAAATCTCCGCGCCATAACCGTAAAAAATACATGGCGACCTTATACGAAAATAGCGTGTGATATTTCCAAAAACTTTAACCACCATGTATTTTATAACTTTTATAACTTCCTTGATTTTTGGGCTAGAGAATTTTTTTTCATCAGACATCTCAGGAGTAGCTATTTTTCTAATAAATAAAAACTATATCTTTCCATTGAAAAAAAAAATCAAATTTATCGCGGCAACTCGTAGACTCATTAGCAAACAAAAAAATGCGTCTTACCATCGGATGTCCCTCTCAAAACCATAAAACTTTTGTAGAAAACACTCTTTTGTACGGCCTCATCTTTTCGAGTTAATTCAATGCTTTTTTGCAAATGGGACACCCCGTACGTATGTGACTACTCCATCACCTTTTTTATGAAATAATAATCTTTTATATATATCCGTGTACACTCGAATAAAAATGCGTGGTATTTACAACACACACCCGCAGTAGAAAATAATATAGTAAAACTATTTATACTTTATTGGATAAATGGACGAACTGGCTATAGTTTATATGGGCAAGGCAATTATAACATAGCCGACGAAATTACATTATGTTTTACAATGGATGTTCATTGTAAATATCATCGACTTTTTCGTCACCGATGAGTACGGATATATGTGAATGTTTTTTATTCACACACCCACACACACACACATATATATATATATATATGAATTACATAAACGCCGAGCGATGCCATACAACGGAATAATTTATTATGCTATCGATACTTTTATTCAAATACAAACAAAATGTTCACACCTTTCAACAAAGATGCAAAAGGAAAAAAAAACAGTATACGTGCAATTGCGCAATGTACCTCGAATTTTGTCGCACAGGTGAACACGTATGCGCGAAGAGCCGCGCGTTCTGCAGTACGAAAAGTGCTGAGAGTTGATCGAGCGAAGCCATAGTCCTGAAGCTTATAGACTTCGCAAAGTTCGTGAGCATAAATAATCCCGCGCGCGCGCGTTCGTTTCGCTCCGTACCTTTGTACTCTTCGACATGGCGGAATATCGATTTCCCGACGTGTCGTGCTCAGTTCTTACCTCGAGAATGCGAAACCGTACGTGTGTAACGCGAAGATCGCGACTGATCCACGTAAGAAAAACTTCGCGAAAAAAATGCTGCTGCACGACGACCTCTCGCTTTTACGTTATCGCAAATTTCTATATATATTTGCGTTTTTCTCATTTTTCTGTGACGAATCGTCAACTGAGAAATATACATACATACATATACATACATACATACATACATATGTATGTATGTCAAAAAGCTCAAGTAAGTTTTTAAACACTTTTTGGAATATATCGTTATTATTCTTATATTGCGCGAATGTAAAAATAATAACAGTATATATATATATATATATATATATATATATATATATATATATATATATATACTGTTAATGTGATTACAAGGATGGGAATCCAATTGGATCTCTACGACAATTTCTGCACGGGATGTCAGGTGATTCCGAGTCAACGTAGTACTCGAAGCTCACGAGTGTCATCTCAAAAAGCTCAAGTAGCTTCTTAAACACTTTTTAGAATATACCGTTATTATTCTTATATTATGCGAATGTAAAAATAATAACAGTATATAGTATATATATATATATGATAAATCGCAATAGGGGGTGTAAGTGAATGTCAGATACGAAGGATATCATTGGAAAGGGCTTGCTCCAAGGACCCAATGTTTTAAAAACTTTGGCTATCATTGTTTTCATCCGTGTCCATTCCCATTGCTCGCTAGGCCCTCGCGCTTAATTTCACCACTGCGGGATTTCCAACACCCTGGATTTTCCGACTACGTCAAAATTGTGATGGATTTTCGAGGTTTGTAAGAATTTTCCGAAAAGCCGAATGCTCGACGAGGCGCAAAGGACCAAAAAGTGTTTGACACCGGAGTACGGCCCTGTGTTGCAGTTGTGGTAGGAATCCAATAGGATTCTTACACTGGTCTTCACTCCCTAACAGGGGTCCAATGGGTCATCGCAGTGGATCCCTATACTAAATCGTCATGCTCGTGCATTGGATTCTAATCGGGATGGTCCATTGGAATCCAATGTACGAATCCAATTTGAATTTTACAGGGTTCCCACTTTAAGGGGTTAGGCCACAGTAACGGGTATAAAATCATGTGCGAATTTAACATTTTTTTTCGTATGAACAAGTGATTCACTCATGAAATTAATTACACATCTATTTGGTATGAATATCGAACTGTTAGAAAATATATATTTTTTGTCGATGTACCCCGTGCGGAAATTTCACTAGGGCTTTGGTCGGGCCCGTATAGAATGTCCCTAACTTTAATAGGGCCCTAATCGGGTAGCCTCACATGGGCCTTTAGTGGCCGGTCACACTTTGCTACTGAGGGCCATTAAAGGCAGAATAATGAGGGCCTTCAAGGATGCCTGATCGACGCCTCATGTAAACCATGGTGTGCCTATAAGTTATCCTTATTAATGGAAATGCTCACGTGTGTGTAAATGCATGTGTTTCTGCGTATATGTGTCCGTTTACATGAGGTCACGATACAATGCCAAATTTTTAAAATTTATTTAAATAGGATCTATTTAAATGAGATAGGTTTTTTCCTCGTCTCACGGCCTTCTACGATCTTATTTGTTTCAAAGATATTTTTTTATTCGTTTCAGCTATTCTTTTTAAATATCAAATATATTCCAATCGAATAAATAAAGATTCGATTTAAATAAATCTTTATTTGCTCACAATCTACACTGTAAATCTAAGTGTACTATGTGCAATAAAATATTTCATAAATCCAAAATGAAATTAAGCACTTAATTGAGAGTTTACTACAACGATTTTGTATCGTAATTCGTCATGCCCTGGCCTTTCGAAATTATTTTTTTCGAAGAAAATATTTCACCTATATCGGGGTATTGAACCTATAGTACCTACCTCCTCATAGCTACGCACGCTGCCCCTATGCTACCGAGTGCTTTGTAACATCTTCGTCGCAGATATGGCATAAGATACCAAATTAATTCCTATAAGTATTTGCTGTATCACGTAAACAATATCAATTAGTTGATATCATTGTGATATTAACTATCACAACGCGAAATAATTTTTCATTTGGAAAGTATTCGGCGAAAATAGTCACTATAAAAATGTAAAAAAAAACCGAATGGGATTTGTTTAAACATACGCGCTGACATCACTCTATGAGTGAATAAGGCAATAAGAATAATATGTAATTTTTTTGAAGGATTTGTAAATGTAAGATATAATCATTTTTAATGCCCTCACCTTTTTATCCTATTTTTACCTTTTATCGAATAATTGAGTGTAGTAATTAAAATACCACAAACGATTTAGTCCAAGCTATGTATACTGGTCCGTTTCCTATAATACCCAAACCTGGCCCTCTTGTGGCAACCCCGACAGAGATTGCCATAATAGGACCCGCAAAGGCCCTATTATGCCAACCCCTGTCGTGATGGCCATATAAGGGCCTTCAAGGGTTTATTTGAGGCTTCCCTGATAGGGAAAGCCTCAAATAAGCCCTTAAAGGCCCTTATTTTTATGAGGGATGCCCTATCAATTTTCCGCACGGGACAATTTTTTACCTAGAATAAAAAACAAAAATTCTCGTCAATCTACATTACAATACTTAGATAAGTACGTAAGGAATTTTGAAAATATTGTTTTATTTAAAGGTTGTAGGTATTTGAACTTAAGAAATGGATTTTCAGTGAAAAATTTTGTCATAACTGCCCATAAACTGTTCATAAAATGAAAACTTTTCGATTAATCAGAAATTCCGTACGTACTTCTCTGCGAAAAGCAATTAGCAACGTAACTTTTCAATTTGAAGTAAATCAAGTGAAAATTATGGAAGTCACGCCAAATGGAAAAAAGCTGTTTCGAGAAGTTTCGAGTGGACGGCCATTTTGTACATCGAAAAAAAATATATATACATTTTCTAACCGCTTGACATTTATACTAAATAGATCTGTAATTAATTTTATGAGTGAATGACTTTTACATACGAAAAAAATGCTTAAATTCGCACATGATTTTATACCCGTTACTGTGGCCTAACCCCTTAACGAACATAATCCGATACGATTCTTGGTGGATGCCATCGCATTCTGTACGTTGGATTTTCTACACAAAATGTCTAGATATTCAAAATATGAGGATAGAAGAAAAAGCATAAATCTCAATTTAAAAAACTCAAAATCGCTTGGAAAGTATATCGTAAAAATCGATTTGAATCACATCATTGTAAATCCGCTGTAATTATATATTTTTGGGACATTCAAAAAAATTCGGTTGATAAGTTCAAGCGAAAAGTTAGAAAATGTCAATCGTGAAATGGCGCGGTATCCACTTGGATTCCAATGAGGACTTTCTGCAGCGTCTCTATGAAATCCCTATCGGGATGTGGTTGGGTCTGGGGACCCCCCGACAAATTTCCGCACGGGACTCGGCGAAATAATGATAACATTTGCTTCATTATAAAATATTACTTGCGAGTGGTTTCGCTCGCGTGTGCGTCGAAAATTTGGTCCGCGGTTTCAGGGATGGATGAGTTCGGTCGAGAATGTCAGTCACATCACATCGAGGGTTGCATGCTAAAGTCATTTTGAAAAACACGTTTCCTATATAGTGACAAAAAAACCCGTTTTTAATATATTTTGATACATACTCATCATCACATATCCAAAGAATATAAAAATGGAGTTAGTCAGAAAATAAACTTAAAAAATCACATTTTTTCCCCAACTGATCCATAGGAGGCTCTGATTTCATCCAAATATATATTACCGTATGGCTGTACAATACATTTTTCTCAATTTCACATTACATTATTTTATCCCTGAATTTTCGCCTTGCCAAGAACTTCAAGGGCGATTCTTCAACTTCGTAAATTCAAGGCGTTTCATCCTGAAATTGAAAGGACTAACGAACTATATAAATTCGAGAAACGCCGAGAGACATAGATAAATAGATAGATAGATAAATAAATAGAGAGAGAGAGAGAGAGAGAGAGAGAGAGAGAATCAGCCAAATTCCTTCACAGGATAATTACAGGTAAACGAGACATGTTCGCAATTCCGTAATTTTAGATGCGAAATATGACAATTTAGATTCGGGCAAGCAC
Source organism: Ophion obscuratus (assembly GCA_964007375.1). Taxonomy (NCBI): domain Eukaryota; kingdom Metazoa; phylum Arthropoda; class Insecta; order Hymenoptera; family Ichneumonidae; genus Ophion; species Ophion obscuratus. The sequence goes on along the minus strand of OZ023321.1, from coordinate 27,156,492 downwards.
TCTCTCATGATGCGGGCCTTGGAAACGGAATAGTTCTGAACTTCCCTGTCGCGCGAAGGAGTTGGCTCGTATATAGATATGAAGACGCGTATGCATAAACAGGTACAGAACGAAACAGCAGAAACTTTCAGGACTTACAACAGGTACGTAATAGTTACGGCTTCGTGCACCGTACGGACTCTTTCGCTCGGTAACTGACAGAGATTAGGAAGCGACTGTACTCGAACTCGTATGTACCGCGAACGAGTCCATATATATATATATATATATATATATATAAAAGTACGCATACTGTATCCTTCGCAACAGTTTCGAACGGGTTTCTCATCGTAGCCTACGAGTTGAACCACACACGAACTCGTTTTGCCGGAAGACGGTCCGGTTCTCCTCAAGACTGTTCGCTTCTTCACATCCTCAAGTATCTCCTCCTTCATATATATATATGTATGTATGTATGTATATGCACTTGTGTGTGTGTGGCACTTAAAAGAATGATAAACAAAAGAATATGACAACGCGCATTACACAAGTGAAAAAAAGAAATACTTCGTGCCGGCAAAATTCGAATGATTTTTTGTCAAGTGACTACTGGTGAGACCTGAACCAACTAACAATATTTAATTTCACAATGAGTTTTGTTGGCAGTTTATTTATTGGGGGTACAAATAAGTCTCCGCTGTTTAACCAATGATAGCCAGACCAGGAGATTATGGTGGAAATTGTCAGGTGTAAAACATCATATCGTAGGGCTGGAGATCTGGCAAGACCATAACCTTGAAATATTAGCGATTTTGTATCAGCATGACATAATTGTTTCGTGCGAAAATGTCGAGTTTTGAGCCGAAAAAGCGTCATTTGCGGGAACTCTTGCGTTTGGCACGAATCTCCCTTCAATTATACTTCCAATATCGAAATTTTAGAAAATCGATTGCAGATTTCGTAGAAAGGGCTTTTTTGTTGCGCGATAAAAAGAAAGGATGAAGACGAATTCGCAGGAAATCTTGGCTCTTGCAGTCAAGAGCAAGGACGCTTCCACCAAGACGTAAAAATCAGGGAAGATATGAGACCCACACGTGATGGCGATTACGTTTGGAGCTTGTTGCGCGACTGCCTCGACAAAGTCTCACTCAATAAAATCACGAAAAGGAAGCTGACTTTATACAAAAACATTGAATAAAACTTGGATTCTTTAATAAAATCAGATTTCATAAGAAAATTGTATATTTTTTGTAGAATATCAATTTTAAGTGTGACATCGAGTCAGCTTCCTTTTCGTCATTTTCTTATAGAATAGAATTTCTTATTTTTATAGAGATGAGATTTTCGAATAAAATCGAATAATAAATCTCATTTCTATAAAGAAATGAGATTTCCAACAAAAAAAAATATATATATACTCTTGCGACACCAAATCGGCTGTTGAGCTGTGATATCAATCGACTATCCACGCGTAATAATATACGAATAATTATCTAGCTTGTTCCACTCGTTTCACTCGTTTCCGGCAAATTGTATTTCGATTAACTTGCACATGCGTACAGTAAAACTGTCCTGTCATTCTGATTGTCTTCAAATCACATACACTCACGACAAATAATCTTGCATTAAATTGCAGCTAGAAGTGGAAATATTCGAAACTCCACCCAGCATGGAAATAACGTTGAGCGTGTTTCTAGATCGGAAAATAACTATAGTTGCGAGAGATACGAAGAAGTAGCCACTCGTGCATCGGTGCGCGGATTGTGTCCGGGGAAAAGCGATGTGTGTTGCGGACCTGACGCCAGTTGTGCCGCGGTTGTAATACAATTAAACTGGACTGCAATAATGAAAGTAATGGGAGTGGGAGGAGAGTGGCACGGACGAGGAAATTCCGAGTGTAATTAAAGATGATCCATTGCGGGTGTGTATATATATATATATATATATATATAGGGTGTCCTGTAATTAATGGATAATACTGCAACTGTCGATAGGTCGAATCATGTCCTACAATATGCTGGAATTTCAGTTTAGTAAAAATCTCACGGTTTTCGATTCGATTTTGGGCTTAATGTTTTTTTTTTTTTTTTATAATCATCTGCTTTTGGTTTCCATTGCCATTTCTACAAATGATATGAATCGACAATAACTAAGTAAATTTCTTATGTAATTGGCACGATATGCGTGGTACTTTTTTTTTTACACCGCAGGCTATCAAAGTCAGATGATCGAATTGGTTTGTATGAAAATTCTGCATGAGATCGTTTTTTCATAAAGGTTTCTTTATGAAACATTTAAGGTTAAAAAAAAGACTTTTCTACATAAAACAAATAACAAAGAGTATTTTTTTTAACTGGGCAAACATAGTTGTCATTGTAGAAATGGCATGCGATAAACCGAAAGAAGATGAGTTTTCTTTTTTAAATAACATAAAGCCTAGAATCTTGAAAACCTTTGCTCACTTGAAATTCACTCAGATTATCCATTCATTACAGGACACCATATACATACATACATACATACATATATATATATATATATATATATATATATATATATATATATATATACATATTGCAATTGAGCCCGGTAATGATATATTTGTATAGATAAGAAACTGGGCGATAACGACTTCCACGCGGAAAATTGCGGTTAATGATGAAAATGACGCGATTTGTGTTTGACGAAAAAAAAAGTAAGAATCGTTGTTTCTCACGTGTTTCTGGCAATTATAACGTACTCTTAACTGGTAAACAACGGTTAAAGAGTTATTTCAAAAAATCTTGGAAGCTTTATAACCGTGCATTAAGAAGAAGAAGAGAGAATGAGTGCAGCGAAGCGAGAAATTGACGAACGTTGCCGCTGATTGCCCCCCCCCGCCCCTTTCCTTTCTTTCATGGTTGCTTCCATAATTCTTTGCACGTAGTCTACGTTGCACCGCGGCGTGCCTAGAGAGCTCTCTTAATTCGAAGCTACAAATGCCAATGTTTAGCACTCGGCGCGAGCTGGAGACCCGGCAACGTATGCCTCTGTAACCGCAGGCCTGGGCTAGGAAGATCGCGCGGTGGTTACCCCGCGTGGCATGGGAATCCTCGTAGCTTTCTTTGAGTACTCTGGGCGTTTTTCTCTTCTCTCTCTCTCTCTCTCTCTCTCTCTCTCTCTCTCTCTCTCTCTCTCTCTCGCTCTCTCGCTCTCTTATTTTCTCATAATCCCGTCATTTTATGCATCCTCGGCGTCTATACGAGAAGCTTCTTTCACAGCTGGCAGACAATCGGGAAATTATTGCGAACCGTTGTCCGTTCGGTACTTCATTTCTATCACCGTATGAAGAAACGCACACTCATCGGATTTACTCTTACGGTTGCTCTTTCCGTCGAGTGATCTGACAGTGTGAAAAAAAAAGTATTTTTCCATTACTGTTTTTTACTCCTGGCTGGTACGTAAATTATTGGCTAATTCTTTGATTTCGAATTATTAAAAGTTTCGGTTAAGGTTCTCATCCCTCCCCGATCCAGCTGAAATTTTCCACCAACCTTGCTTTTAATATTTTACGACAACCCTTAAAGGGATTTTTGGCGATGCGCAATAGTTTTTGGATTTGGGTTTGTTTATGTTTGGGTTTGTTTGGATTTGTTTGTTTGTTTGTTTGGATTCGTTTGGACAAAACTGAGAGCGCGATAACATACACTTATAGGTATGAACGGAGACGTAGCAGATATATGTGTGTATATATATATATATATATATATATATATATATATATATATATATATATATATATATTCGGCGCCGGTTAAAAAAAAAACTTTAAAATTCAATATCTTGACAACTTTTGCAAGTCGTTAGAAATCCCTTCAGGGATTGTCTTAAGATATTGAAAGGAAGGTTTCTGCAAAATTTTAGCTCGATTGGAGGGGGAGGGGAGTTTTGGAACTTTACCCTTAAAAAAAAGAAAAATTCAATATTTCGAAAGCTATTGCGAGTCGCCAAAAATCCCTTAAGGGGTTGTCTTAAAATATTGAAAGGGAGGTTTATGCAAAAATTCCGCTCGGTCGGCGGGGGGGGTTTCGGATCCTTATCCAAAGTTCGTTCAAACAATATATTTTTGTTTTGTTCCGAGGTGACGTGCGGTATGGGTGCCATTATTTTTATTCATCTCATCCTGATCGGAGTCGAAAAGAGTTGTTTCTCAAATCGGTCTTTTATTGATCGAATATTCGTTTTATTCTTCGAGAAAGTAAATAAGCAGCTATTTTATGGAAGAGATATATTTTTAGTAGATATGTTTTTTCGGCGGTTAACGATATTTATTTTTTATGGTCACGGTTTATATATTACGGTAATTTTTTTATTATTCTTCTCGTACATGAACCCAGGGGCAACTGTTCAAAAATTCAGAAAGACAGGAAACATTTGGCTTTGAAGCGTCGACAGCTATTCGGCACCGGACCGAATTGAACAATTCCGAATATTGTCATCACTTCGAGTATTGTCATGCAATACGGGTGTTCCTCTAATGTGGAATAATCGTGCAATCGGAACATGAGCGGGTTGAACGAATGCCGAGTGCGTCAGAGGCTGCGCAAACGATATCGATTATCGATATCCCGGGTCGTCACGTATCTATTCTCAGCAACAGCCATACCCCTCCGGTGTCACCAATTCTGCACTTTCGTCCGAATAATTCAATTCGCACAGTTTTAATTGTTCACTCGTTTCTCACATTTGGATTTGCAAAAAAAAAACTCGGCCGATCGACCGCGATTGGAATTGTAAATTGGAGCGGGAAAAAGGCGAAATGTGGGGTATCGAAAAATATTGTTCAATTTCGAAGAACTCGAAACTGTTACGAAAAATCGAAACGGGGGTAATCGTAGCTATTTTTAGTTTCATATTTATGGAACGACCGAAAATGTGATAAAGAATGGTTTATCTTTGCTGCGTTTTAAGGGGTCTTCTCACTTTAGACGCTAAAGAAGGATATTTTTATGAATATTTTTGATAGGTTTATATTATAGATATTGATATGAAAGTTGTCACATTTAATAAAAACACTTTCGAAATATATTTAAAAAAATATTTAACGTATTTATGTAACCCGAACAAACTTTAAATGCGTTTTTCTCGAAACAACGTTTTCGAAGGTTTGTGGATAAAATCTTCGAAACTACTGAACCGATCCTTATGAAATTTTAACCACATATTCTTTACAACTATAGCTATAGCGCATATCAAGGATTTTTGAAATTTTGATATTTACTATTTTTTTTTGGTCAAAAACGGTGAAAAAAAACACGTTTTTTATTTTTTTTTTGAAAAATGTCCGCCATTTTGTTATTTTTGCATATATCAAAAATCGTATGATATGCGCTATAGCCATTAAGGGGGGAAATCACAGTAGCACACAAAAAAATAGGCATATTTTCGGGAATTAATTTTGGCTGAATAAAAGTATCAATCGAAAATCTGTAAAGTAGGTTTTATAGCAATATTAAAAAAGTACAAAATGTAATTTTTACAATAAAAAATATTTAAAAAAGGCGGCTGCGCAGCATATGCCCCAAGGCGCCTTTTTTGAGCTCGCCGAAGACATAACTCGAGCAAATTTTTACCGATCGACTTGAAATTTTGACAGTAGCTTCGAAACATCTTTCTCCACGGAGCTACGTAGGATTTTTTCGATATATTGATTTTTCGCAAAATGGTGCATGTTTGAAAATAAAGTTAAATTTTTAACAAAAAAAACGCCATAAAATCGTCGATAAAAAAAAGTAAGGCATATAAAATAAAAAATCCTACGTAGCTCCGTGGAGAAAGATGTTTCGAAGCTACTGTCAAAATTTCAAGTCGATCGGTAAAAATTTGCTCGAGTTATGTCTTCGGCGAGCTCAAAAAAAGGCGCCTTGGGGCATATGCTGCGCAACCGCCATTTTTAAATATTTTTTATTGAAAAAATTACATTTTGTACTTTTTTAGTATTGCTATAAAACCTACTTTACAGATTTTCGATTGATACTTTTATTCAGCCAAAATTAATTCCTGAAAATATGCCTATTTTTTGTGTGCTACTGTGATTTCCCCCCTTAAGGAAAGGGTAGGGGTTTCAACGTGAAAAAAAACACTTTGTTGCGATTTTTTTTCATCTATATGGATAGAGCAAATTTATTGAAATCTTTCGTACATTGTTAAGTGTCATTTCAAGAACATTACGTGAAATTTGTACGCGAAAATATCCACAAACAAGCCGGTGACAAAGCTTTTCCAAGAACGCTTTTGAAAAAACACGATTTGCGTTGTTCACTGTATCTCAGGTAGAAATTATCTGAAATCAAGTACCATTAAAATTTAGTCAAAGTATCATTAAATCCTCCCCCCAACGGTCTTTCATAGTTTTTTTTTCATTTCTAAATTTTTGGTGGTCATCTAAAGTGACAAGTGCTATTTTTCACGAAAAATTCCGCCATTTTGGGGGTGGAAAACCCCCTGAATGTAAAAAAATCTCAAACTAACCGCAGGGGGGAGGTATTTTATATGTAGAAAGTGTTGTACCAAGTTTGAAATAAATCGGTCATGTAGTTTTCAAATGGCAGCGAACACGGACTTTGAAAACGTGGTTTCGAGAAAAACCCGGCACCGGCTTGTTTGTGGATATTTTCGCGTACAAATTTCACGGAATGTTCTTGAAATGACACTTAACAATGTACAAAAGGTTTCAATAAATTTACTCTATCCATATAGATGAAAAAAATTCGGAAAAAAGTGTTTTTTTTTTCACGCTGAAACCCCTACCCTCCCCTTCACATACTGAATCTAAAACCGTTTGATTTTTTTGTTTCGGATGATCCATCTCCGAGATTTCATCGACAGCGCAAACCTAACATTTTTTAGGACATTTTTCTAACTAACATTTTCGTCTATAATAGTGACGTAAATAATTTTTTTTAAATGTACTTCGAAAGTGTATTTATTAAGTGTAACAACTTTTATATCAATCTCTATATGATAAACCGATCAAAAAAATTAATGACCACAGCCTTTTTTGGCGTCTAAAGTGAGAAGACCCCTTAATTGGCCGTTCTCTCAAAAATGCTTCACTAGTTCACAACTGTTGTTTCTCCTGTTGAAAGCGGAAAAATGCATCGGACGCGTAGAATCGAGAAAAGTATCAAGATTTTTATTGACACGCTTTCGATCTTTCGGTATTAAAAAAAAGAAAGTTAAATATATGAAAAAAAAAAACAAGAAGTTGGGGTTGTGTCGTAAACAATTTTTTTTCCGCGTCAACTCATTGTTGCAAGCTTAATCCTTGTATAAACCAGTGTCATTTCTTGTTGCAGGCTTCATAAACTGCAACGCCAGCACGCTGCAGTCTCTCGCCCAGCTGCACGGTGAGTAACAAATTTCTTTTCGATTTCGCATTCGCCACCACTAATTCCACATTACATCCATTTTAATCCCAACTACTCGAGACCAAACCGAACGCGCAAATTTATCGGGAACCGGCGAGAAAAAAAACACAAGAAAAATTGCACGAACGAACAATCACGAGCGAAGCGAAACACACTTTTTTTTCACTTTCATACATTTTTTTGGCAAAGTTGAACTACCGAAAGGACGCAAACATTTGGGTGGGGATCAAAATATCGAAGGACCAAATATAGATCGACAAATATCTCGAAACGACAGAATTATGAACTCGCAAAATAACGAAGGTTTCATTATTCGTAATTTTATGTTTTCATCGAATAAAAAATCGAATGACTATAAAGCAATGCATCATGTATTCGAGAGCACATTTATCTGAAAACGTATATTCAGATCGTCTGCAATTTGAGACATACAAATATAGATTGGAACAATCTATAACATCCATATCTCCGAAACAGAAAAAAGTGAGTATCTAATATTCGTAATACCGCCTATAGCGAAAAGCAATATATCGAGACGCAAAATATCGATGGTCCGAAATGGCGAATGCCAAAATGGCGAGCATGGTATGGATGCCGTCCCGGCCGACCGCTAACGCTATCTGCTTCGATCACAAGTTTTCGCCATCCGGGCCGTTCGACATTTTGACCCTTCGCTATTTTAACCACTCGACTTTTTGGCCGTTCGATTTAATGCTTTCTGCTTTTTGAACCGTCGCTATATTTACAATTCGAAGATTCGTCTTGTCGAATTATTTGGTGTTATTTATATAAGCAATTCGATATTATGTCTCTCAATATTTTTTAAATCGGTTTTTGTTTTTCGCTATATTTCAACTTCGAGATATTCGTATTCGGAATTTTTATTTACGACTATATAAACCCTCCGAACATCGATCTATCTATATTAAAACATTCGACATTTTTTAATTCTATATTTCAGCCCATTCGAATATTGATCCATCGATATTTCGACTCCCACCCAAACATTTTGAGGATTTTTATTTAGCGAACTGGAAAAAAATTGCGTCATTTGATTTTGGATAATAATGAAAGTGAGACACTGGAAGGAACTTTCGTTGCGTTCCAACGATGCAAACTTCAGCCCCATCTTTTTCTTTGGATAAATGACGATTGCGAGTGTCGGTTGAGAACCCGCTCCGAGAGTATACGTAATGTTGAACTGACACAAGCGGGACTCGGGGGCTTCGGTATCATTCGCGTTGGCGTAAGCTTTTCGACGAGTCCGCGAAAGAAAGCGAAAAAGAGAATGAAGAAAAAAAGAAAGAAAGAAAGAAAGAAGACGGGAAGCAAATTGACCTCGACCGAAATAGCTGATTTCGTACTTTCTATGCCGCGCGCGCGCGCTCTTCGACGTACAGGTAACCCGTTCCTGTCGTCACTAATAAAATGTCCGTGCAATGAGCCGATCCGAGACTTATCGCAGCGCCGAGAATGCATACGCCCTGGGCCACGTTTTTCTTCAGTTTTTCTTTCTTCCCACAAACGACTGGCTTTTGATCGTGCGTCTGGCGGAGTCGAGTCTCGATCCGGGCGTGTGTCAAGAATGGATTTTCGGGTCGTATCGTTCTCGAGTATAAATATTGTCAGACTGGCTCGATATTTGATCCGGGCCTGATGACGTTGTAGTACGGAGGCCTTACTTAAGGCCTTAGGCCACAGTATCGGGTATAAAATCATGTGCGAATTTAACAGTTTTTTCCCGTATAAAAAAGTGATTCACTCGTAAAATTAATTCGACATCTATTCAGTATGAATATCAAGCTGATAGAATTATTTTTTCCATGTACAAAATGGCCCACTACTCGAAACTTCTCGAAACAGCTTTTTCCAATTGGCGTGACAAATAACTTCAACAATTTCCACTCGATTTACTTCAAATTTGAAAGTTATGTTCCTAATTGCATTTCGACATGCTTTGTCCGAATTTGAGAGGTTTGAGATACGACTTACATCGTTTCATAAGACATAGTTTCGAGAAAAACGCAAACGAAAAGAGGTAAATTGCAGCGAGGCGGGTCACCGTAGAGTAGTGGGTGACCCTTCACAAAAATTGTCATAACTCGGTCAAATGTTTGACCTTTCACGAAATATTTTTTGCAAATTGACGTTATGACCCTAAGCTGTAAAACTATTTGGAAAAATCGTATTTTCGTTATTTTTAGCTTACGTGGGGTCCTTAAGTGTCATGCTTAGCTGATATATATATATATATATATATATATATTTTAGGGTGGCCCTTGATATGGGTAAAAAAAAATTGATCGCCCCGCCCTCTAAAACGGTTCGAAATAATGAAAAAAATCTACGCGAAGCCCCAGTTATGTCCGTTAAGAGGAAGGCGTGCCTGTAAGCATGAACTTAAATTTAAATATCAATTTTTCTTCATGATTGGAGAAATTTCGATGTTTTTAGTTTAATTGTCAATTTTTCAACACGATATTTCTGTGGTTTAAATAAATAGATTCGTACTGAACGAACTAGTATCGATATCTTATGTGTACATTCTTTAAATATTATGTTTTTTCCGGCCAATTGGATGACATGTGCGAATAAATAATTTCTTTGTTTTCAATAAAACGAACAAGCTCGTCAAGTTTAAAATCCTGCCAAGTTTAAAATGTCCCTATGCATTTTTACGAAAGTAATTTTCAAATACATTTTTTATCCACAGTACTGGAAGTCTGATCTCAGTGAAATATTAATGCGTTTGTATCTCAGCACGCAAGGAATATTTCTAACAAAATTTAAAAAAAAAACAAAACAATTCTGGCCACTCCGGAAGTTCGATGTCAATGGTTTATCGTGAATTTATATCCTTCGTACTTAATAGATTTCTCTGACAAGATACAAATTTAAAGTTTGATTTTGATGTGATTAAAAGCGTTCGACAGCAGCTAAATCGAACTATTGTTCCAAAGTAATAGGATGGTAAAACTGAACGCTCATCAAATCTAGTATGGAGGACCTTATTGTTTGATCTGTGTATTGAATAGCAATATACAATAGCTTCGGAAAGTAAAAAAATTGACAAATAAACTCGATTTAAAAAATCGAAATTTCTCCAATCATGAAGAAAAATTGATATGTAAATTTAAGTTCATGCTTACAGGCACGCCTTCCTCTTAAAGGACATAGCTGGGGCTGCGCGTAGATTTTTTTTAATTATTTGGAACCATCTTAGAGGGCGACGCGATCAATTTTTTTTTACCCATATCAACGGCCACCCTAATATATATATATATATATATATATCGAATATACAGACGCACTACAATATCATAATGTTAGTGAGACCATGCTCATTAGATATTGTGACGTCTGATGTTTGCATCATTGCAACACAACGAGACAGAGTTTTTCTTTCATTTCTCAAATTTTTTTTTAGCCCATTTAAGCTATGAAAATTACGCAAACATTAAAAAAAATATATCATCAAGTTATCTTCAACGCAAATTTGTGAAATAGGTTTTCGACTATTACCATTAATTATTAATGGGATTAACTATCAATAGAAATCCCCAATTCGAAAAGAACTTTCGTTGCATTCCAACGTCGCGAACGTCAGCCGCATTGAATATATTTGCAGTTGCTTTTGACTCTCACCTCGCACGAGTTGTTCAATCTTTCTCGCTAAACGTCAAACTCTTTGGTCATTGAGCCCTCGTAATTTGGCGATCAATTACGATCTTTGCGAGCCTTGTACCCATATTAGCGTATTCATAACCAGAAGCAAAGTGAATTCGTCGATTTTACATTTCGTTGCGCCTTTACTAGTCGATGATCATGAGAGCCCGAAGGCGTGCCGTAGCGTCCTTGAATCATCTTACTTCTTGGACGAGTGGCTACAGTTACCGTATACGGCTGCACTCACTTATTTAAACGTCGTTTAAGGCTATGCTTAATCCAACTTCGTGTGTATATAGTTACACATAACCGCATACGCTTCGAGGATTTTCTACCAAGTGGCTTTTCTCCCGTAACTTTAATCTCAGACGATTTCCCACCAGTTAATTCTGTCCCGTGCTCAACGGTCATGAGAGCAAAACGTAAGATTTCCCCGGTGGTTCAACGTAACGAAGGAACGCGCCGTTATTAATTGTCCGTGCCTCAAGAACGTACGATATATATATATATATGTGTGTGTGTGTGTGTGTGTGTGTGTGTGTGTGTGTGTGTGTGTATATATATATAGTTTCCGGACAAAAAATCCAGAAAAGTTTCGTAATGATTTTTTATGCCATTTCGCCAATTGTTGACATAAATGAATTTAATAAACGGTATTTTGAAGGGAAATTATTCAATTTCATTTCATTTTTTTTTAAATTTTTGTACTATTTTTTTTACGACTAGTACCCTTTTTTGAAGACAACCATTTTTCGCCTCTTTTTTTGTTCCTTTTCTGATAAACCCCGTTTACAGAGAACGATTTGGTTATGCATTTCTTTGACCGGAATCATAAAGTGGTTTTTGTTTGATTTTTTTTTTTTTTTTAAGATTCGTACGATTTTTTTTCTGAAGATATTTGGATTTTTTTTTAAATCGACAATTTGAAAATAACGTGTAACGAGAAAACGACAAGGGTTGAAGGAAAACCTCAAGATAGTGAAAAGTTGAATCGGTTTTCGTTGAGTTCGCGAGAATTTATTTACATTTGTTTTTCGAAATTTTCTTCCCACCTTTTTTGGGCAAAAAATCAGATGATTTAATTACCGTAACTCGAGAATTAAGGGATTTGTGGTACAATATTAAGAGGGGACACTATTGTATTTGTCTATTTTCAACGTAGTAGAGTCGGTTGACATCAATCGATTCATGTGACTGGAAAACCAAAATGTTAACGGTGAAAAAAATTTCGAATAAAATCGGAAATAATTCTATTTACATATACGGGGTATCCCAGCTCAATGCAGACAATTATTTCTGTCACTATCGTTGATTATAGATTTCCATAGTGGAAAAGCTCATTCCCGGTGTTCAAAATACGTAATTTTTTACTCCACTCCTTGCTCTTCTGCGGCAAAAAATCGAAAAGTCCACTCGGGTTGTTTTTTAATTCAAATTTGTTTCACACTACTTCAACTCGTGCTACCGAAATTTACTGATATTTTTTGTGAAGTCTCGATTTTGAGGACGATTATTCGACAGTTTAAAAGTCAGTAGAGTACTTTTTCGGGCTACATATACACCCCACACGAATCGAGTTTCACCTGAAAATATATTTTTGTATTTTTTTACTTCCAAGACCGAAAAAGTGCTCTTTTGGCTTCCAAACTGTCGAATGATCATCCCCGAAATCGAAATTTCACGAAAAAAATGGTAAATATCGGAAGAACAACTTGAGCTTTGGTGAAGAATGCACAAAACAGGTCTTGAATGTATCTAAATTTTTTCAGAATTTATAAACGGCCTGAGTAGACTTTTCGATTTTTGCTGCCGCAGAAGAGCAAGGGGTGGGGGAAAAATTGAAAAAATTGTGTTTTTTGACACTAGGAGTGAGAATTTTTACTATGGAAATCTATAATCAACAATGGTGGAGGAAATAGTTGTCTTTCAGGTGGTATACCCGATGTATACTTTTACCGATGGATGCTAAAGGGCACTGATCCTTTTCCCGACGTAAATGTGTCTTGCAAAAACTTAACTTCGTACTTACAATGAGTTACGGCGCGTCACAAAAAAAATACCAAAATACAAAAAAAAATCCGACCAATGTAGGGCGCCGTAACTTATGGAAAATTGCAATTTGCGCTGATATTTTAACGCCAATAGCCGCAGTAATTAAGTCGGCCAGATTTACTAACTGCGGATAAATTCTCGATATTCCATAAGAAACTTCAATAAACAGCCTATACTTCACTATTCTTCTTCTCGAAAACGACCTTAAGGCGATTTATGAAAAATTCGGAGCTCGACTTTTACGGAACATATGCGGGGTTAAAAAACATCGTTTAAGGGGTTATGCCAGTGTGAACGCTGAAAATTTGCGTGATTTTCGGGAATTTTTTTGGAAGAAAAGTACTCTACCAAATGTTTCGGAAAATTAAGAATATATTTGGCTATATATGACTTATATCACATAATTTTTTCATAGAAAAATATTGAGATCCAAGCGACTTATGCGCTGTCTTCGGAGGCGCAAAAAAAAGTTCCTCCACTGCTGACATGATTCCGGCCAATTGCGTAGCTGAAACCGAAAAAGAAAAAAAATGTCGTCAAACTGGAAGGTGTTTCCTCTACAATGACCTAGGATTTTCGAAAAATATCCAAATCTAACAAAATGGCACAGTTATGCAAAAAAAAGTCTGTTTTCTTGCCTATAAAATGGTCGTTTTTTTCAATGCCAATTCGTCAATTTTCATCCAATCAAAAATATCCTACGTCATTGTAGAGTAAATATATTCAAGAGTACTCAGTTCAAATTTCAAGTCAATCGGATAATTGCTCTTTGAGTTACAATGTCAGCAAATTTGAAAAATCTCATTTCGGGATAAACGCGTTTAAAGATTTAACTATCGATTTTTGCAAGATAAAATGATATTGATACAAATGATATAAATGATAATGGTATTCTTGAAAGTATAAACTGTCGAAAAAGGCAAAAAATCGATTTTTTAAGTGTCTCGCTAGTGTAGCCCCTTAACGGGGTATCCCTCTCTGGAAGCCCAATTGGAAGGCTCAGAATGATACATTTTTTTCTAGTAACACATTGGTTGGAATAAATTAATTTTTTCCCAGCATGTACACATGCTTGTTGGTTACAATGTAATTTTTTCGGAAGAAAATCTTTCAAAGTGTTCGTGGTGCTGCAGTTGACGTTGCAGCGGCGAGGCCCGAAACGGCGGGATCTCTACCAGGCTCAAATGTAATCTGAGACAAAAGCAAGAAATGTTTTTCTTCAAATATATCCAACTGGCTATGGGTTCACGATCCACTTTTCGAAATTTCGAAAAATACGAAAAATGACAGCGTCTCCAAAGAAAACCTCATTTTCTCTTGAAAAATAGTATGCTGAAGTCATTGTTATTAACAAATGATTCATCCAGTTAAAAAATGCGAGCGTGAACCAAAAATGTTTCGAGATAATCGCGTTCAAAGTATTGGTACACATTTTGCACGATCTTGTGAAGTATTGTCGTCTTACCGCTAGTCAGCGATTCCGGCACGATATAATTCTCCTTCCTCATCATCAAGATCGTGTTGCACTCCTAATCATCAATTTTGAAACCAAAACAAATTAATAATCAACGATCGTCAATTTTTAGAATTTCAGGGTCCGATAGGCCTTGAAATATTCTTGAAACTTTTCATGATAACAATATGCAAAAAAACGATTTTTGAAATTTCCCGAGTAGGATACCCTCTTAAGGCGTTACCTCCACTTGTAGCGCGAAAAAGGCCTTTTTCATGAATTTTTTTTAAAGAAAACTACAAAACCTCTTTAATCGATCAATATACCATCTTAAAGAACACATCTTGAAGAAGTTTCAGTCATTTTTTTATTGAAAAATATTACATTGTTTAGTGGCAAATGGCCGTCGATGAAATAATGTTTTCATATACACGGTTTGCCGTGACCAACACTGCGGCGAAGTGAATCATCTGAAAAAAAATGCGGATGGATTTAGTCAAATATAAGTATAAACTAGTCTTTAATCGAAGGATTTTAAAAAATATTCATTTTTCACAAAATGGCGGACAGTCAAAGTTAATGGTTCGATTTTAACGAAAAAAAATCGAACGATTAAAGACTACATTTTTATGTATAAAATAAGTCTGCAAAATTTCAAGAAGATCGGTTCATTATTGTTCGAGTAATCTTGGTCACCGACTTCAGAAATGCCATTTTGAGAAAAACGCGTTTAAAGTTTCAATTTCCGGTCGTTTACACAACGGATTCTTCTCTTTCAACGCTCATATCTGTCAATTTTGTTCGGATCGACTTGAAATTTTCAGGACATATTCTCAGATACTTATACTTCAAAAAAATGCAATAAAAAAAATCGATTTTTTTCAAAATCGCAAGTGGGGGTAACCCCTTAAAGAGTACCGCAAAAAGTACTCTGATCGAAAAAAGACAAAGTAAATATGAGCGGTGGACGCCATAGAATTTTTTTTTACTCGAACAAAGTGCACGTGAGCCACTTGAGGGGTGAGGAAAAGTTCGTGTGAGGGTGTGAGAGAACGTCTCGGAGGTTCCATCCGGTGACTAAAAGCTTTCGATGTGTCTCCCGGTTTTTGGGTCTCGTATTACGCACTTCCAAGCGAAGCGAAGCGCCAAAGTGCTGACGATTCGGATCCGCCATGTATGAAACGCGTTCGAGGCTCAGATTTCGTGCGCTTCAACGTTCGTCACGTATATACACCTATATATACGTACAGTGTCTTTCGGCAAATCGTAAATCCGCCATGTTGAAAATCAAAATATAGATACCGGAGAATTCTGTAAGCGGAAAATGCCGACTATTTTTAGCCGGTGAGAATCGCGCCGTGATTTCATTCGCTATAGTTTGGGGGATGAGTGTGGGCGAGATTGAGAGATCATTTTTGTCTTTGTAAGATTTTAAAGTTTGCATCGTTGGAGTGCAACGAAAATATTTTTCTTCGCAATGTCCAATTTTGTTGGTATATTTAGGCTAAAAAGAGCTAAATCTGTAAAAGAACAATTTAGATGATCGTGAGATTGAAGAAATTAAAAAGCAGTGGAGAAGTTTTTCGTTGCATCCTAACGATGCAAATATCAACACCATTCGTTAAAACAGTCATTCTTTTCAATTGATAATTTTTTTTTGCGGTTTTAGGCTATGAAAACCACTCGAACGTTTTTACGTATGACCTCGATTTGCTAAAAAAGGATGTGGATTTTGAAAAATAAATAAAAAGTTGAGAAAAGATCGTTGCATTTTAACGATGCTAATTTTAACGCCATGAGTTTGCAATTTCATTGCAAGGTGAAATTCCTTTTTTACATTTTTTATTTCCTTATCTTTATTATCTTCAGAAGTTTCATTTTACAGATCTAAGTTGTCGATTTAAAAAAAATCTTATAAATGGTTTAAATGGATATTGTAGTTGAAATATGCAGGGAAAAATATGTCATTCGATGAAATTCATTTTCATCGCATTCCAACGATGCAAAATTCAAGCCAAAGATGCGAAGCTATGTCTTAAAAGTACTGCTTCAAACTTCAACCCTATTCGTCGAGACAAAATGAAAAGTAATTCTTTTTAATCGATGAAATTTCTCTTTTTCCGCTTTAAGCAATGAAAACCACTCGAACGTTTTTACATATCCGCGTTTACGACCTTGATTTGCAGAAAAAGGTTTTGGATTTAAAAAATACAGAAATGGAAAGTTAAAAAAAGATCCTTGCATTTTAACGATCTTAATTTAAGGTAGGTCCTCTGCGAAAATCTCAACCAAAAGTTTACATACCATGTTCATATTTAAAAGATTGATAATTGGTTTAATTAATGATAAATAAAATTAAAAACTACGCGATATTGACTCGGTACTAGTAGATAATACGATGGATATCATTTATTGCCGTAAAATATATTTTATATCGTGTTTTTGATCTACCATTGCCAGTGAACTTTTTGCCGAGACTGTCCAGGCTTTGCCCCAATTGTTTTTTTTCCAGGCTTTGCCAGGCTTTGCACCAAAATTGTGAGGGCTTCTCATGGTTTTATCTTGGAAACTAGATGGTGAATGATTCTCATTTTTTTTTCACATTATTCGTGATATCTTACTCTAGCTTATCCTCGTTTTTTATCAATTTCTTAATTTTAGTTTTGGCGGTAGAATTAATGATGCTCTGTTTGCCCATCATAATGCATTTGTTACGTGTAAACCAAGCCAACTTTAAGTGTAAATATCTCAGGTTTGGGGCGGTCAAACTTATTCAAATTGCACAGATGTTTGGATAATGTATTAAATAACATATATGTCAAATTTCAACCATTTCTTAATTCAACTCTCCTGTGGAGGTACTACCTTAAACACCACGGGTTAGCATCATTGCAATGCAAAGAAAATCCCTTTCTATACTTTTCATTTCCTTATCATTATTATCTTCAGAAATGTCATTTTAAGGATCTGAGTGGGAGATTTCTAAAAAAATCTTTAAAATAGTTCAAACGGATATTGCAGTAGAAAAAAATCTGTCATTCAATGAAATTCATTTTCATTGCACTTCAACGATGCAAAATTCAAGCTAAATCTGCGAAGCTATATCTTCAAACTACAGCTTGAAACTCCAACACCATTCGTTGAGATGCAATGAAAAGTCCTTATTTTTAATAAAATTTCCTTGTGGACGTTTTAGGCTACGAAAACTACTCTATCGTTTTTACGTATCCGTATTAACGACCTCGATTTGCAAAAGAAGGTTTTGGATTTAAAAAATAAAGAACTAGAACGTTGAAAAAAGATCGTTGCCTTTTGACGATGCTAATTTCAACACCACGAGTTTGCATCATTGCAATTCAACGAAAATTCCTGTTTCCAATTTTTATTTCCTCATCATTATCATCTTCAACAATTACATTTTACATATAACCCGTGCAGAAATTTTGGCAGGGATACAGCTGGATTCTGACTTGTATCCCGGGCTCCCAGTCGGGATCTAGTCCGATTCCGGATCAGATTCGAAGACTAAATGTAAGGTCCGTAAACTGGATTCCATTAGGGATCCAGAACCGGATCCTTTAATGACTCTAAATAGATTCCCCATGGAATCATTGAGGAATCTGGGAAGGATCACGGATGAATTCAGGCTGAAATAAAATGTCAAAAATAGAATCATGACATGTTAAATTTATTATAAAAATAAATAACATTTATAAAGTTTTGGTGCATTAAACTATCAGTAAAAAAAAATTTGTCCAAAGATTCAAATGGCAGATCGCGCTCATCGCGAGATTTTGATGTGAATTAAAAAAAATTCACATCAAAATCTATGAATGCAAATGTATTGACAAGAAATTATAAATACAAAAAAATTCACAAAATTAGTTGTGAATTTTTTCGTATTTAAGACAAATTAAAATCAAATTCAAAATGATTAGATTAAAATTTGCGCCAAAAGTGAGTTCGTACGTATTTTGAGAGAAAACATTGCCTCGAGGCAAAGACATTTTTGCACATAACTTTTTGTGCGAACATTTCTTTGCCTCAACACAATGTTTTCTCTCAAAATACGTTTACACTTGTGGTGTAAATTTTAATATAACTGTCGTGAATTCGATTTTTATTTTCTTCAACTTGAGGAAATTCACAACTCATTTTGTGATTTTATTCATTTTTATAATGTAATATTTGAAACTCACAACTATTTTTGCAAAAATTTCTTTGTCTCGACGAAATGTTTTCTCTCGAAATACGTAAGAACTCACGGTTGGTGTAAATTTTAATCTAATCATTGTGAATTTGATTTTAATTTGTCTTAAATACATGTTTATGCCCACCGACATGTCGGTGGGTATAAACAGAGACTTATTCCCCAAAACCGGTATCCTGGTTAGAATCCAACTTGCATCAGTATTGGAATATGTACGACGACGATGACATAATTTTTTAAATTTTGGCATCACGTGTATTTTCGGTATTACTATGTAATTCCTATCTATAGATAGGAATTTTATAGATAGGAATCTATAGACAGAAATTCCTATCTAGAGATAGGAATTCCGTAGTAATACAGAAAGTACACGTGACGCCAAAATTTTCAAAATGATGCCATCGTCGTCGTACATATGCCGATAGTGATGCAAGTTGGATTCTAACCGGGATACCGGTTTTGGGGAATACATGACAAATCCTGATCGGGGCTTGATCGGACATAGGGTATCCCGGTCAAAATTTCTGCACGGGAAGTTGTAGATTTCTAAAAAAGTCTTAAAAATTGATCAACCGGATATTGTAGTTAAATATGCAGAAAAAAAATCTGTCCCTCGATGAAATTCATTTTCATTGCATTCCAACGATGCAAACTTCGACCTGAATCTTCGAGGCTACATCGGTTATTCATTTTTTCGTCATGAGAATTCCTACTGACGTTTAGCGACCGGCATCAGACGTGGCAATTACACCCGTGGCTGCGTCAATTCCCTAATGGACCTCTCATTGAGCTGTCTACTCATAAATGTACATCCGAGAGTCGGAGAAGCGCGGCAAAACTCACAGGTAGCCCGCGAGCTTATTCCGCAGATAAGAAGGAACGAGAGAAAAATAATAATATACATGGCGGTGATGATCGAGGGTCCGATAAACTCGTATACAAGTAATTATCGATAAATTATTCCAGTGCAATTATTCGAACTGGCGCATTCCGGGCATGGGGGAGGCAAGCACGAGGCTATTGTTTGTCGGATCGCGCGCGCGGTATGCGCGAGTCAAACGGCTCTGCTTAAGTATTTTACGTGATAATATCTGGCCTGTGTGTGGGTGCGCTCACGATGAAACGGTGCATTATTATTATCCCCATCGCGTAACTCATTCACTCCCCGGCCTATAACTCGACTGTATCTTCGACGTGAATCTTCCACGTTTTTTTTGTCCCTCACGAATTAAAACCGGATGGCCGTATTTATACGCGTGTTCGCAATTACAAGTCTATTTTTCTCCGCGTGCGTTTTGTCTCTGTTGGCTTTGCACGGCGCGTGTTTCTATCCGATTAGGTTTAGGACACGTCTCGGGGGGGGGATTGAGTGTCCACCGTGCGCCAATCCACACGTAACACTATACATACCGTTACTTTGCTTTTTTTCCCTCCCGCGACCGGAAGTCCACCCGAGATCACGGGAATGATCGCGCTCAATTGCGGCAATTCGATGACTTGGTCGTTTCTCGGCGACTTGCCTCACAATGCCCGGAAGTTATATCACATTTTTCGAGGCGAACGATGCCCATTGGGCATTAAGGCGGGAGCCTGAATTAGATGGTTGCAAAAGCGTTTTTTTTCGGGAATTTTTTGAGAAGTGAAAAAAAACAAGTGAGAGTCCGGTAAACTTGTTAAAAGTAAAAGTAAAAAGGTAAAAACCGAAGTGAGCCCAGAGTATCTTTGAATGAAATGTATAACAAAAAAATTCAACATGAAGCCTACAGTCATTTATTTAAAAAAAAATTGCAGTCATTTATCTGTAGATTAATTTGTAGATTTATCAGCTTATTCTATGTGCGTCTTGCCACTGCAGTCTCCTATCGGCGGGAAAGATTCAGCTCGTAATTATTGGCAGAACCAAATAAACCAATAAAATGTTCAATTGTCATATATTTTTCTTCTGGGTGAAATAAGAAAATGCTGAAAAAATCGTGAAATTATAACTTTTCTCAGGTTTGAACAAAAATGTGTTAAAAAAACACCTTGACGTGCTATAAAAACTATTTAAAAAGACTTTTTCAATGATTTTTTTCATTTACTTGGAAGAGATTTTCATAGTGAAGAAAATAAAATTTGGTTCGATTCAATAGCTATTGAATCGAACGAAATGAAAAGTGGAGAAAACGAGTTTCGGAGTTTTTAATGGAAGGAAATATCAATATTAAATATTACAATTTACAAGTGGCCTCTGTAACTTTGTAAATATATTCTTGGGCAGTTCATTCATCGATTTTAGCAATAAAAAAAAGGACCTTCTAATTCAGGCTATATATATATATTTACAGCGATCGAAAAAATCGATTTTTTATTTATTTAAACAATAGAACTATATATGTAGAGTATTTTCCCAAAGTTTCAAAGTGAAATTCCAAAAACTTCATAACCCGGCAACGCTGTGCCCCACCACTCGGATTCGGAGAAGGCGTGAACTTCAAACGCGTTTTTCTCAAAACTGCATTTTCGAAATTGGCATGCAGGATTACTCAAAAACTATTAAGCCGATTGAGTTGAAACTTGGTAGAAATATTGATAATATCTTCTACCTCGACGGGAAATGTTTTTGAAAAATTCAAAAAAAAAATTACTTTTTTAATCCAAATTGGACAGAATTTTTGCGTGATATGTTGATTTTTTTTGTAAATGCGTGCCAATCACTTAAATTTGCATTTTCTTTATTTTAATCACTGTCAAAAAGAAACACTAGATGTTCTAGTTGAACAAATGTTTCAATTTTGAAACGTCGGTCGAGACTAAATGCTTTTTTCTGTAGCTTTTTTATTTTATAGAATTTTATTTCTATAACTTTAGTTTATTTATAAAAATAACTTTATTTTTTATATAATTTTATTTCTATAACTCGACTAATTTTACCGTTTAGTGAAAATCATAAGTGTCACTAAACGTCACAGACGTATTCAGAAAAGTCTGTAGAATAATGAAATGGATTTGAAAAAAAAAATGATTTTTTTTCAAAGGCCATAGCCGGGTAAGTAGAAAAAAATCGCCCCCGCATTTTCTCCAGCGAAATTTGGAGTATATTCTGAGGTATAAAAAAAAACACATTTTCTGAAAATTTCATCCCCGTCAACGCAATAGTTTTAGAAAAATGAATTAAAAAAAATAAAACAACAAAAAAATTCCGGAAACGCTTCAATGGATCGATTCGACTTTTTGGTACTTGTTACGATCAAACGTGTTAAGAAATAAAATTATAGAACATCTTGCGAAAGATTATGGTTTAAAAAAAATAATGTTCCTTGTTTTATTTTTATTTATTAAAATCCACTTGGGGTACAATAACGAATTTTTTTTCATATAATCTTTGGGCACCTTATTAGATTATATAATTTTTTCAAAATGATCAAAGTTTGGTACGCCACAGTGAAAAAAAAAAGAAACAGACTTTATTGATATATTTTAGTTATATATCTATATAACTAAAATATATCAATAAAGTGCGTTTCTTTTTTTTTCACTGTGGCGCACCAAACCGATCATTTTGAAAAAAATTACATAATCCAATAAGGTGTCCAAAGATTATATGAAAAAAATTTCGCTATTGTACCCCAAGTGGATTATAGTAAAAAATAATAAAACAAGGAACATTATTTTTTTTTCAAACCTTAATCTTTCGCAAGATGTTCTATAATTTTATTTCATAACACGTTTGATCGGAACAAGTACCAAAAAAAAATCAAATCGATCCACTGTACCGTTTCCGAAATTTTTCTTTTTTTTCGATATTTTAAAAAAATCATTTTTCTAAAACCATTGCATTGACGAGGATGAAATTTTCAGAAAATTTGTTTTTTTTACACCTTAGAATATACTCCAAATTTCGCTGGAAAAAATGCGGGGGCAATTTTTCCCTACTTACCCGGCTATGGCCTGTCCAGACAACAATACTGCCTCAAGTTTAATATTACGATAAATGTATGCGTGCTCGCGATCTCGATATTCTATTTGAGTTCGAATCGTCGTGTAAAGTTGGCGAGACTCGAAAGAGATAACGCATAGCGCTTGTTATCATTTCTTTGAGGATCTTTCTCGTCTCACGTATATACCCGCGTATCACACGTGAATCAACCGTCGCGAGGAAGTGTGTCAACGTTCGGGCTCGATAAATCCGTCGCGGTGGCGGTGTCTACTCTTCGTGCGAGTAAGTCTGGATCGCGATCAATGAAAACACTCGGGTATCGTCACCGCGTGTAGTATCCCGCTCGAAAATTATTTTCAAGGTGTATTAATAGAGCTTGGAAAATAATTTTCGGTGCTCGCCGGCCTCTTGGGCTCTTCTGAAGTATCGAGGTCGGATGTGCCAAAACGGGAAATCATTCCGCCAGAAAATCAATTCGTCGTCGGAGAGATATCGCGCTCGTGTTGCGGTTGCGATACGCCTTTCAATCCGTGCATAGTTGGCTCGAGTAATCTCGCCTTCGCAATTAGAACCGCGGCTAGTTGACCGATTGTCTGTGAATATCCGGAGAGACTGAAATTCCTTCGGTTTCGATGTTGCACTGGGGGGCCGCAGCGGCGTCCCAAAGATTGGTGAAAAATATTGGAATCAATTGCGAGTAAATTATTTACGATTTTTGGCACATCATCGGAATACGTGTTAAGGGGTTTTCTCACTTTAGACGCTAAAAAAGGCTATTTTCATGATTATTTTGATAGGTTTATATTATAGATATTGATGTAAAAGTT
Organism: Ophion obscuratus; assembly: GCA_964007375.1. NCBI lineage: Eukaryota > Metazoa > Arthropoda > Insecta > Hymenoptera > Ichneumonidae > Ophion > Ophion obscuratus. The sequence continues at coordinate 27,132,977 of OZ023321.1, read as the reverse complement.
GTTACACTTAACAAAAACACTTTCGAAATACATTGAACATTTTTATTTATTTATTTAAGTCACTATTTATAGACGAAAATACTAATTTAAAAAATGTCCTAAAAAAATTGTCCGTTTTTGGCACAAAAAAAATTAGTAAATGTCAAAATTTTAAAAAATCCTTGAAATGCGCTATAGCTACAGTTGTAAAGAATATGTGGTTCAAATTTCATAAGGATCGGTTAAGTAGTTTCGTAGATTTTATCAACAAGCCGGCCAAAAACGTTGTTTCAAGAAAAACGCGTTTAAAATTTGTTCGGGTCACATAAACACATTTTTTTAATGTATATAATTTCCAAAATCTCAACCGACATTAAGATTTCACTACAGTGTAGCGACCACCTCAGTTGAGGGATAACACCACTCTAGCAGCAGAAAATAAGGCCTAACTGTGACAATTTATTTTGGGAGTATGAAAAAAGGAATAGGATTTCTTTTGAGAGGGTTGATTTAACACATATTAATATATTTAAAAAAATTTTTTTATAATTTTCATGTATCATGGCGGCGACAGAGCCCATCTTGAAGAACGTGTTTTTTTTTACAAATAGCTTCACGGGAGGACGGTGTTCTCCAAAAGTATAAGACCTGGAACAAGAACCATTTAAAAAATTATAATTTATATATTATTAGCAATGGGACTACGTAGGAATTTTTTTAAATCAAATTTTGTAAAAATGGCGCACTTTGAAAGAAATAAATTGATTTTTCGCCCTAAAAATAAGCAGTAAGATGTTTATAAAAAAAAAATTTACATTTAATTTAAAAAAAAACTGCTACGTACTTCCATTAAGAATATAATTGTGAAGCTGCTATGAAAATTTCAAATCGATCCATGCAAAGGTGTTCGAATAATCCGTCCTCCGAGTTTGAAAAAAGTAGTTTCGAGAAAAACGCGTTTAAAGTTGTACGAGGCGCCTGAAAAAGCCCGAGGCGCGGCGGTAAAATCGACAATTGAACCCTTAAGGGAAGGGTAGGCGTTTCGGCGTGAAAAAAAACACTTTTTTGCGAATTTTTTTCATCTATATGAATAAAGTAAATTTATTTGAACCTTTTGTACATTGTTAAGTGTCATTTCAAGAACATTCCGTAAAAATTTGTACGCGAAAGTATCCACAAACAAGCCGGTGACAAAGCTTTTCCAATAACGCCTTTGGAAAAACACGATTTGCGGTGTTCACTGTATCTCAGCTAGAAATTATCTGAAATCAAGTAACATTAAAATTTAGTCAAAGTATCATCAAATCCTCCCCCCCAACGGTCTTTGCTAATGTTTTTTTTTTTCATTTCTAAATTTTCGTGGTCGTGTAAAGTGAAAAGTCCTATTTTTCACGAAAAATACCGCCATTTTTGGAGTGGAAAACCCCCTCAAGGTAATAAAAATCTCAAACTAACCGTTGGGGGGAGGTATTTTATATGTAGTAAGTGTGTACCAAGTTTGAAATAAATCGGTCATGTAGTTTTCAAATGCAGTGAACACGGACTTTGAAAAAGTGGTTTCGCGAAAAACGCGTTTGAAGTTTGATTGACTTGAAATTTTGACTTGAACTCTGATTGACTTGTAATTTTGGCATTATATTCTTGAAATGTTTAACTATAAAAAAAGATTTAAAAAAATCGATTTTTCAAAAGTGCAATCCCCTACCCTCCCCTGAAAAAAAAAGTTTTTCGGTACAGGACCAATTGCATATTGTTTTTATGGAACCAAAATATTTTTAAGCAAAAAAAAAACGATTTTTCCAAAATCCTACAGTGGTGTTACCCTTAAATGGCGCCCCTCTGACATTTGCACTCATTCATCGCGTTACTTCGTTGAACCTTGCGAAATATGTCATTCGCAATAAAATCATCTCTCGAATCAGTGCTGCAAATTTTTTTATTTCCATTTCGGTGTGAAAAAAAGATCGTCGAAGATTTATGGTGGCTTTTAAATCCGGTAGAGCGTAAGAGTTGATATGCACCGACGTTTGTCCCCAGATAACACACACTCACACCCACAGAGGAACAATAAATAATTATGATCGTATTCGAGCGATCTCCGCGCGGCTCTGCGGCATTAAAAACAGTAAGCAGCTTATTCGCTCGCTCCGCTTCTCGTGATTTATCATAATTCTCGGCATATTTGCAATACGCAAACGTCGAGGAGCTCGAATAATTGTCACGTTTGCGTTTTTTCTCCCTTTTTTTTTTAAAGTTCGTCCCGCTATTTCTGCAAACGCCGATGCCTCTTTTGATTTTTTTCTCTTCCACGAATATATACGAAGTATTTTTCGTGCTCTCGCCGTCTTCTTGAAACGAGACCGTGGCGAATCGTCGAGACTTAACCAGTGCAAACGAATTGACACGTAGCCGCTAATGAGGGCCCGGGAAGCGCGCACCGAACTACCGTCGGCAAACTCTCGGACTCGTAAATCATGAAGTGTCGACAGCCACGGAAGAATCGCCATCAGCGTCATCTGCAAGAGTTCGCGAGAGGTCTCGGTCCCACTCGTTTCTCCCTACATTATGCCCTTTGCCCTCCTGCCCCCCCCCTCTCCACACCATGTTTTGCATTCATTCCAGCGCGGTCTCCCTAAGCTGCTCGAAGCGAATCTACTTGACAATCGTGTGTGGGTAGGAACTTGGATACAATTTCATCCATCGCAATGTATCATGGCGCATTATATCGTTGAGTGAGTCGTTTTACATATTCGGCCATTAGGAGCTGCAATTTCGAACGAGCACCTTCGACCCTCCGCGAACGACGTGACAAAAATGCCGTAGAAGCTTTGCCATTTTTTGAAATTTTTGCAGGAACGGCGCATTTCTTGGCCATATTTAACTTGAATACATACAAACTCAGGCAATCCCGAAAAGGAGCTAGACAAAATTGTTTCCTGCTGTTTTTTGATTAATTGTTTTTATTAATTTATTTATTTTATTCATCGATTCATATTGTTAACTGTTTCATCATTATTATCATCACAACTGTTCTTTATTATTAAAAATATTACTACATATTTTCAACGATGGAAAAAATATTTATGGTAATTATGCAGTTTGAGGGATTTTCCGAATAACAATGGGATGTGTTTTTTCGCCACGATGTTGTTTATTCCATTATAGTAAGTGATATTCCGTCGGGGGAGGCTGACGTTTCCCATTGAGGGAGACTTTGTTCTTGGAGTGCCATATTTCAGGTGTTTCATTTTACTTTTTCTTTAAAGGAAACGAGTAAAGCTTTTTGAGTGCGGTTTTTTTCTTGCTTTTATTCATGATATACAGAACGTTAAAAAAATTTTTTTTGACAAAAAAAAACCAAAATGACGGCCGTTGCAGCTCTGCGAAAACAGGTCCTCAAATCGCGGGAGGTAAACGGCTGACATCACTGCCCCCTCTTTGTTGATCTGAAATACAAATTCAAAGCATATTATCAATCTGCGACCCTTTGGTCATGGAATGACGGATGGGTTTTTCGTTTAGAACAAATTTCGGAAAATGGCGGCAATTTTAAAAAATTCGAATTTTCGCGTTTTTTCGCATAAAAAGATAAATAATAAATGCAAAAATGTATCTATCGACAAAACGATCCGTCATTCCGTGAAGACATATTTTCTGAGTATGCTCTCCAAATTTCAGGTCGATATGTTGATTACAGCGGTCAGGAGAATGTCAGCCATTTTAAAAAATGTGTTTTCGAGAAAAACGCGTTAAAAGTTTTGTAACGTGTTTACACAAATGTGTTTATAAGTGCCGTTAATCGGCAATGCCTGGTCCATAGAGGCATCCCTCCTCTTCTTCTAGCTGCTCATGTTGAACCGCTTGAATTTTTTGAAAATTTAAAGGACAGTCTCCCTTAATTCCATGCGTTATGGGGTTTTGAAGTTTGCGGAAACAAGAGAAATATAGCGCGATTACGGACATTTCAACGCCTATATAGTGGCGAGTATGGAGGGGGTTGTAGAAAACCTTCCTAAATACAATACCAAAGAGATATCGGAGCGGTTACCCGCCCTCCCACCTGGCCCCGTTGAGCTGAGTTTGTCGAAATACACGATTTCAAAGACGAGACTGAAAATCGGTGTAAATTGTAACTGTGTCGATTTGTTTGGGTTTGTTCGATCAAATATCATTAGTCGTGAGCAAATAAAGCAGTTCATGGCAAAAGCAAAAATTTCCCGTCGTTTTTCGGTAAAGTCGTCAAACTGCATAATTGCCATACTTGTTGCCTTTCTGGCACATCAACCAGTCAGGGGGAGGCCCATACTTCTTATAACTTAGCGTAGATACTTGAGATAAAGTGCATAGTGTAGCTTAAGGCGGGCAACCACTTTAGCAGACTGAAAATTAGATGATTTTTTCGATTTTTTTTGTTGTGAAAAAAAAACGGAAATTTTCGCAACTCTGATAATAATTTATTCATATTTTCATACATGCCTGGTAATTTTTTAAAGTTATTTTATGCATTAATTAAGGTGTCATCCGCTGTGTCCCTTGGCGTGTCCTTATCGTCGTTGTCGATTTGCGGGAATTGTGCAGCTCGCAATTCGCATCTGAAATAGTCCAACGAATTTTTATACACACTCGGAGATGTTTTTTAAGAATTTAAACCTAAATTTTAAAAAATCGTCAATTGACTGTTGGAACGTGTTAGAAAAAAAAATGATCGATTTTTAGCATTTTCCCTCGGCATTTTACAATAATAAATATGTTTCAAACAATCTAATCTTTCCAACTCTAGGTTCATGTTTCAATAACTTATATTATGTAACCGTGTTCCAAATTTGATGATGATCCATCAATTAGTTTTTGAGTTATGATTCCCGCAAATTGAATAAATTGTCTTGTCGAGAAAAACGCGATTGAAAGTTTAAGTATATGTAAATCGTTGCGCTACCTGTTCTCACTAAATCGTCTGTCACTTGGTCACTTTTCAATATTTTACTTGACATTTTTTTCACATATTCTCAAATATGTATACTCTGAGAAAGAGCAAAATGAAATCGAATGTTTTGACCCGTCAGTCTTTGGGAGTCGAGCGGAGAGTCTTTATTATTTATATACATACCGTGTATTCTTAAGGGGTTACCCCCACTTGCGATTTTGAAAAAATCGATTTTTTTATTGCATTTTTTTGAAGTATAAGTATCTGAGAATATGTCCTGAAAACTTCATGTTGATCCGAACAAAATTGACTGAGATATGAGCGTTGAAAGAGAAGAATCCGTTGTGTAAACGACCGGAAATTGAAACTTTAAACGCGTTTTTCTCAAAATGGCATTTCTGAAGTCGGTGACCAAGATTACTCGAACACTACTGAACCGATCTTGTTGAAATTTTGCAGGCTTATGTAATACATAAAAATGTAGTCTTTAATCGTTCGATGTTTTTTTTCGTTAAAATCGAACCATTAACTTTGACTGTCCGCCATTTTGTGAAAAATGAATATTTTTTAAAATCCTTCGATTAAAGACTAGTTTATACTTATATTTGACTAAATCCATCCGCATTTTTTTCCAGATGATCCACTTCGCCGCAATGTTGGTCACCGCAAACCGTGTATATAAAAACATTATTTCATTGACGGCCATTTGCCACTAAACAATGTAATATCTTTCAATAAAAAAATTACTGAAAGTTCTTCAAGATGTGTTCTTTAAGATGGTATATTGATTGATTAAAAAAGTTTTGTAGTTTTCTTTAAAAAAATTCATAAAAAAGGCCTTTTTTTGCGCTACAAGTGGGGCTAACGCCTTAAGATATTTAGCTAACGATGTATGAAATTGAAAAAAAGTTGATTTTTTGAAGCATTTAAAGTGGTTGCCCTTAAGACGGCTGTGGACGCAACGAAAGTAACGTTAGGTTAGCGAAGTGCGTATAGAGAGCAATGGGAAACGGTTCAATTGGGGAGGGTAATAAGTACAAACCCCGCAAGGGTATACGTTGGAACTCAGGAATTGACATCGCAATAAATTAAATTTACCTGTACCCTTGTATCGATGATTCTCATCGTCATCTTCAAAATCCGCTCTCCCTCGAATTCGACGTCCCAGGAGCGAAGATTGAACAGTATTCCTGTATCCGCAATTACACCGTTAGCGATTTTCGTAAACAGTGTTAAATCACTTATCAGCGTGCAGGGAAAGCTCTGAAATTTGCCCAGCGGTGCGACGAAAGCTTCCTACCTAGTTTTCAAAGCAGGCAGCTCTAATGCATTATGCATGTATCCAGTATCCACTATGCCGGCAACCCATGAGGTTATTAAATATGTATAGTATACTAGATGACGTGTAATGGGAGAATTGGAAGCTGAGAGCAGTTCTCGCGGTGGTAAGTAGGCAAGCCGACCACCAAAGAGCAGCGGCCTCTATATATAGGATGGATCAAAATGAGAATTCGAATGTAATAAGACGAAGTGGCGTCTTTCCGGCTGAAAGCTTCCCTGAACGCAATTACCTGTGGTTTATCACTCGCGAAGAGAATGGTTCGCTTCACCTTTCGTTTGTCTACGGTGGGCCATTTTTCTTCGATGATTCTTTGAGGAAAGAATAACCACTCGTCAAAAGCTCATCTCGAAGCACAACTACAAATGGACGCGGGAATCTCGGTGAAAGGACATTTCGTCTGTTAATCCAAAGCCGGCGATTTATTAAACGAGGATCCAGTGCAAATTTTCGTTGATAAAATGACGGTTTGTGCGAAGACGATTACTTTCTTAATTCTCAGTACTGAATATACGTGGTCCGCTATACCGAAGTTCCTTGAGCAGTGGATCGACATAACGATCTATCAGTGCCACAGATCACTTTCGAAAACCATATTTTTCGATTCAACCTTTGGTATAGCCGGATATGTCGGATAGAAATATTCACAGCTGGTTTTTACATCGACTCGAGCACTTCCTTGAACATATGTGCTCATTGGTTCCGTCGGGTCAACGGAACTTCGTTCTCCATGCATGGAGTATCGGGCTTTGACGCGTCCTGTAGTGAGAAAAATGGTAAACCCATGTGGTGGAAGCAGCTTTACGGAAAACATGTACGAAGCGTAGCAACGTTACTTTGGTGAGGATGATGTGGGTGTCCGAGGAAGGGTTTGAGGACAAAACGAACGGATATTCATAGAGGAGCCACGCGAAAGCCAGCGCGGTACGTCCGAGTCGTTTCCTTGCATATTCATGCTGATGCAGATTTCACGGCGGGACCGCAGCGCACCCGCTGAAACAATACATTAATTAGGCCCCCTTTTGGGCGTCGGGTTCACCGAGTCTTGCCTTGATCCTCCGGGACACTTTTGGTGACCTGCTCTCAACCCTTTTAGCCTTCTCCCTCATTTATCTTTTATACTTCTCGTGTCTTCCGCCGTTTCTCTTTCCCACGCCGAATAATCGGGCTGACGGTTTCTTTCGTGGTCAAAATTAGGTGGCTGGTAGAAAGTAGACGAAAATCGGTGAGTTGCCAGTCCAGAAAGTGTCGATGCTCTTTTTCGAGCGGCGATTTGGCGCAAGGCTTGAATTGGTCATCGATTTGTCGTACATTGATGATGTGGGCTGCACGTTTCAATAATCGAATCTCACTTTGAGTAATTACTGAATAAATGTCGAAAATCGACTCGAAAGTGCAGCCCATGTTTAGCTGCTTGGGCGGACTGATTGTACATTTTGTTTCCTGCTAGTTCAAAGTATTGATTGTAGAATAGAAATAAGGACAGTGAAATATCCGATCTGATGATAATTTGAATATTCCAAATTATCATCTGATTTCCCTCAAAGCCACAAGACTTTTCCTTCTATATATTAATGAAATAGACCTACATTTGGTTGCATCTACATCTAGTTACAAAACTGATGATAATTTGGAATATTCCAAATAACCATCAGTTTTGTTGTGATAATTTGGAATATTCCAAATTATCACAAAACTAATGGTTATTTGGAATATTCCAAATAACCATCAGTTTTGTAACTAGATGTAGATGTAACTAAATGTAGGTCTGTTTCATTAATATATAGAAGGAAAAGTCTTGTGGCTTTGAGGGAAATCTAAAAAAGACAGGCAAAAGAAAACACTAAGAATAAGGGACAAGGCAAACAGACAAAAAATATAAAAGAAATGGAGAAGGCTATGACAAGATAGAAAAACAAACGATAAAAAGACTAAGAAAAGTTTTATGGAAAGCAATGATGATGATGGCGGGACTGAAAGTTTGGAATCTTCCAACTCTTATAACAGTCGTGAGCCAAATACGTCGGGAGAACTGTAAACTTCATTTGGTGGAAGACCCCTTGCAGCTGATGCAGAGTGTATTTTCTGTAAAGGGAAGTATAGTGAAGACAGGAGGGGGAAAGAATGGGTGCAGTGTTTTATGTGTGAGATTTGGATGCATGATAAATGTGCCAGCTATGAAGGTGGATCCTATGGTTCCGATCTTCGCAAATAACCCATTTATTTAATTGTTAAAACTGATTAAAGCTGATTATGGAAATAATCATGTCTTACATTTTCTTCTAAAACAATGGCCTAATAATAATAGCCTACATAACTAAGTTAACCACGATGAATATATTTTGGAATACTCCTATTCCAAAATATATTATTTTGAAGTCCAAAATACCTGCACTCCATCTCGAAAACGGAATTGTGCAATTTTGCGTTCGAACTAAAATTGTAACCAGTAGCGATGTTTAGTTATTTTTGATAGCTTGCAGATTGATAGTATATGAATATTGCTCCAATTTCATGAAGGTTTTATTTGTTTACGACTTACAGAAAAAAAGTCGCCTAAAACAAAATGGTATTCCAAATTACCTTCCTTGCCTACAAAAATTCCGAAGAACGCATCTTCGAAAAATGTGGTCGTATAGGATATTCTGGCAACTGGACAGATCCGAACGAACACCATGGAAATTGTTTCCAGGGAGTGCTCATATATTAGGTGTAGCAAAAAAGAAATCCATTATTTTTGCATGAAATTGAAGGTAAAAATAATGGATTTCTTTCTACTACACCTAATACAACAGCTTGCTCTTTGATATGTACAAGCTGTTTTACAAGGGTTCGAATGGTAACGAAAGTCACCCAATCCCAGTACACCCCCTCCGCCTCACGACAGCGAAATAAATTCTTCTGTTCGTGTCTAATCATCCGCAAGGGTGAGGCAGCCTCTTCTCCTTCATCGTCGAGTGCTGTGTGCGAGTCGACCAAAACCTGCGGTATTATTCGGAGTGCTCCGTGATACGTCACATTTTCCCCATTCGCTTGATTTACCCACGCAATCGGCTAATAAACGCGATATCCGACGGCCACTTCTTGAGCCGTTGAAAGATCGAAAATCACCGCAAAGTTTGGGCGAGGAAATCACCCCAAATTTGATGGGATGAGAAGTCGAGGGGTAGAAGGAGAAGGGCAGAAAATTGCACAGACAGGAACGGGAAAATGGATAATTACGAATGAGGAAAACCATCCATTACCATGAATATACGAGCCTTTCTAAATAATTGAAAGTCAGAGGTAGCGTTACTGAGACGCATTTAGCGATTACTGACGTGTTTCATCATCTAAACGGGCTTGTGTCAAAATGGGATCGTGTTCCATGCCTCCCGAATCAAAGAATATACGATTATAGTCTTTGAACATCACCTAACAGCTGATATTTAAAGACAGGTTACCGTTCATGACGATGGCAATGTTGATCTATTTTTACATAATTTGCATCCTTGAAGTGTTCAGAACACGTGGGTTTGTTTGTTTGGGTTGTCGAAAACAAACATTTAATACAATTGTTTATAACGTTAAATATTAAATGCGTTTTTCTGGAAACAGCAGTTTTCTGCGGGGCCATCAGGAAGCGACTTTTGTCAAAAATCGATTCAGAATTTTTAGTCTCGTTCGTTGAGGCAAAGACCGAGCAAAAAAATTCGGGTTGTTTTTCAAACGGCTGCCATTTTGTTATTCAGGGGTTTTCCATAAAACAAAAAACGATAAGGCTCCCAAACATAGTCTAGTTAAATATCGTTTAACCCGTTTTTGTTTCAAATGAACTGGCAAGGCTGTGGAGCGCCTCGGGCAGACCAAAACACGTCGTGCATGGCTTTGTTTGACGGTAGATGAAGCCGCCATTTTGGATTCTTTTTCACAGATAAAATTGGAATTTACTCTCCATTGTTAGAAGAGTTAAGTACCTTGAAACCCATTTGTAAAAGTATTTATGTTATGTCGAAAAAAATGTCCTGTAATTCCTGCATTTTTCATGCCTCTCGATGGTAACCTCCCGTTAACTCAGGTCTTTTGGATTAGGAATGAGCAGGCCTTACTATCTCTTTCTCCCTCTCGCTTTCTGGCAACATCTGTCCTGCAGCGTTGAAAAGGACAATAGCGAAGATGCACGTCATCAACGACATTCAATTAGGTATTAACAAGATTAGTTTCAAGATTCGATTCCTTCATACCGAATGTTAGGGCTGTTGAGGGGAGGGCTGGAGGCCCGTTTTTCTATCAGCGAGGCATCGCTCATTTTCAGCTCTACATGGTTCTTGCTTCAATTTATCGAGAAAGTTTTACAATGGAATACATTTACATGCTCCGTTTACTAGCAATCTCTGGTGGCTGATTCGCGTCCATTCCGCGGCTGCATTGTTCCGCGTCGTCGTTTCGCTTTCCCCATGGACGAGGCACCATAATGGGCGAATGAGAGGATACACCCGTGGAAACGGGAGGAACAAAAGAGGAATGAGGAGCGGGTGAATTTGCGGACAGCCACCGATGTTGAAATTGGATAGGAGGTGCGATACACCCGCGGAAAAAGAGCCGGAAGGATGATAAGAGTTTCTCGATACTACAAGGCGAGAGTGAAGACACAGGGAAGAGACGATGCAAGAGGGTGGGACCGAGAGAGTATCGGGGAAGGTACGAGAGACCAATGCGACTTTGAGGCATCAGAGGGAAAGAGATATCTGGTAGGAATATTGGTTTAGGATGCCTCGTTGGCCACAGCTACGAAATCCAGCTCTCCGTTGTCGCTCCAAACGCGAAATTTCACACGGGAAACCTTTTCGCTGCAGGCAATTCACCCCCGTGGGCTATCTTTTTCCCTTTTCTCTTTCTCTCATCCTCCCTCGCCCTTCCTCGCAACTTCATTCCTCCACCGCATGGAGATTTTGTTACACATGCTACGTTAGCACATCGCTCACAGAGTCCGAATGAGCGAATCAACCCTCCAAAATCCAGTGGACAGTACGATTGGAGGACCGAGCTACAGAGTATGACAGAATGTGGGGGCTAGCTTTCCCAAAAGATGGCGTTTTGAGATGCTATTGACACTTTTCCCAGTATCGAAGAACTCAATGACCTCCGTCATGTCTGAAATCTTAACAATCAGTCAGTCGAAATTACAATGAAACGACGATTGTGCATTGCTATGATATCCCACAGACCGTGGATTTCTCTACGCGCTCACGATGTATTCAAAATGGCAGAAAAAGGTAATAGAAAGCAGCCAGCAATGAGCAGGTCCATTTCATAGCCAATTTCCAGTGGATCGTACACTTTGTAGTACAACTTCTTTCCATTTTGTTCTCGTCTGCATCATTCCCTTTGTGCCGAATGAAAAGAAGCATTCAAAGAGGGTATAGAAGCGGAAGAAGAAAAGTCCGCGTCACCTTCGTCTACCTCTGCCATTCGGAATATAGATGCGAGGATGGCCCTAGAGACATTATTCAAATGCTCGGAACGGAAATGTCACAAATTGCAGACTCTCCCTGGGCGGCACCTGGGACCTCGTCGACCATTACTCTTGCTCAAGTAGACACGCGTACACAAACATACACGTGTATTTACATGTACACACATATGTTATTGAACACGGGAGAATGAGCACGAGTCTCAGATAAAAAGGGAGGAGCGCGTTGAATCCACAGAAGGGGAGGCGACGTGCCATTCGTAGATTCAGCTCCACAACCCTTTCTCGCCGAGCCTACTAACGGCATCGTTGCACCCGGTCCAATTGAGTCCGTTCACATCATCAGATGGAGTACAAATTCGAAAGATACCTTTCCAAACCTCCCCTCAACTCGGCGACAACCACAAAAACCCAAACAGACACCATTTCCTACACATGTAAAAGCCACACGGACCTAAAGAAACCCATCCTCGCGGAAGATCATTTCGCGACATGTCTCGATGATCCAATGAACTCCAATGTAGACTCATTTCACTGGCTGAAAGCCTTCTGGCCAGAAATCTCTTTCGATGTTTTTCGTTGCCAATAAACAAACCTCACAGTGCTCCAGCCGGATTGTCCGATCCAATACACGAACTTTCCGTTTCCTTTCTACTTGTTCGCTTTCGTTACAAGGCTTTGGCATTGGCAGGACTTTCGTCGAGCTGATAAACGAGAGAAATTTTCAAGACCTTGTAACTCGATCTTGGTTAAAGGGGCATATATACGTCGAGCAATTAAAAAAAGAGATGGATAAAAAGAGTTTCTATTCCGCGGGTATTAGTATCAATTGAGAGACGAGCTGATCGTCGAGGTCGCCGGGATATTCCCGCAGGGCCCCGAAGGCCGACTCAACATTTCCACGTCCGCACGCGCACACATACAGAAACACGGTCGATTGTAAGAGTAGAGTATTCGAATTGTAGGGTCCGGAGAGACGGACAACTGACCAATTAAAATGGACAATTATACATGCCCAGGGCGAGCTAGTGATGCCGCGTTGCAATTAACGGTAATTACGGTCTATTCGTGTCGCGAATCACGTGACACAATCTGCATCGCGAACTACTTTTACCACATGAGAATAGGGCCCTAACCATCATCGCGCAACAAACTGCGCTGTAAACGTATATATATATACGCGCTCTTAATCCTAGTTTGTGCACATATACACGTATTACCTCACACAGGAGCACCTGTTCTCCGTTAACGTTTCCAATCCTCTCGCCACCTCGAAACTTTATTATTCATCTCTTTCCCCCTTTGCAACCTCGTCTCCACGCGCCTTCGTTATTTTTCCACTCATATGCCTCTCGTATATATACAGGGTGTCCCTCTTATCTCTGCCACCCGAAATAACTCGCTAATTATCGACCATCAAATGCGATAAATTTTTTTTATTTCGTTGGAGGCGCCGTCGCACAGTGAAGGTCACCTTCACTTTTTAAAATGAAACGGTATATTTTTTTTCAACCATCTTGTGGAGTACCTCAAGCCACATAAGAAACATTAGGGAGTCAAAGTCGTTCAAGGTCATTCAAGGTCACCTATTAAAATGAAATACAAATCTAAATATCTCGGATCACGACCAAATATTTGGAGGTGATCCGAGATATTTAGATTTGAATCATCGATACTGACCTTGAATGACCTTGAACGACTTCGTTTTTTATGCGGCTTGAGGTGCTCCACAAGATGGTTGAAAAAAATGTACCATTCCATTTTAAAAAGTGGAGGTGACCATCAATTTCACGCCGTACAACTTTTGTCTGGAACATTTTTTTGTGACTCCGATAATTACCGAGCTATTTCGGGCGGCAGAGATAAGAGGGACACCCTGTATATATATCCCTTACAGCTTTGTATCATTGCCCCTCAAGTACGCCACGCTCTCGTTTCTACAATTTGTTCCCTCTCATTCTTGCCGTTTCCTCTTAACACTGTCAGCCCTCCTGTGTTCTCAGGCATTATTACATCGGCAATTCAACGGTATAACTTTTCCACTTTCCACGTACGTTTCTACTCCCTCGCACAGTTTTGTACTTCTTTCCTTTGTTGCGCACTCCGAAAATCGCATTGCCGTTTATTCTTTCTTTTGCGATGAAATCGTTCTCGACGATTGCTTGGAAAGAAAAAAAAATCGAATTATCGCCTCGTGCAGAAATTTGGTGGGGAGTCCCCGGATCCCCATTCCTATAGGGATTTGATAGGGACGCCGCACGTAGGAAGTCCACATTGGAATCCAAGTGGATACCGCGCTGTTTCCCGATTGACGTCGTTAGTGCATTTTTTACTTGAAATTCTCAACCGGAAGTTGTTGGGTGTACCAAAAAATATCCTTTCCCGATTTCGTGCACAAATTTGTTGGGGAGTTCCAAGATGCATCCATATCTCTATAGGAATTTGTTAGGGAACGCGCGCATGGGGAGTCTTCATTGGGATCGAATTGGATCCTGAACTGTTCCCTGATGAACGCTGTTTGGTAATTCTTACCACGTTCGAAACAAAAAAAGTGCGAAAAGTGACGAGAAAAAAATCGACGTGTTAAAACACAACCTACACGCTTCGTGAGCGTGTACGTATGTGTTCATTTTGTGGCAAAGTACAGTAAAATAAATAACAACCGATCATTAAAGTGGTTTTTAGTGATGTGATTATAATCGATCTATAAGTTATACTTTAAAAAATAAGATTTGTGCTTTTTTAAGACCCACTGATTTTGTATTTTTATATATATTTTGTTTAGAAGATTAAACATACAGAATGCGATAGGGTCCATCAACAATCTCATCGGTTTTGGTTCGATAATGTGGGAATCCTCTAGGATTCAAATTGGATTCGTACATTGGATTCCAATGGGGAATCCCGATTAGAATCCAATGTACAAGCGTGACGTCTTAATATAGGGATCCAATGTGATGATCCACTGGATCTCTATCAGGCTGTAGGGACAAGTATGGGAAGCCAATTGGAACTGTCAAATTTCTGCACAGGACCTCGAGCGATGCAATCGATCGTGTGTAATGCTGTTTCATCAAAAGGACTCCTTATCGCATTTTTGAGCAACCAAAATGGTTCATGGTTGATCATATATATATATGTGTATGTGTATATATATTAGACTGATCCACAAAAAAAAAAAAATTCCCTTCTGGATTCTCGTGCTATTGTTGGGCACTAATAAAACAAAATTTCTCTAAAAAAATGGACGCGGTCACTGGATTTTTAGAGGTAGCTATCTCGACTTTTTTGTATTTGAATTTTTTTTAACGAACGTATTGCATTTAAGCATAGTCATGGCTTCGGATTACGGATAAAAATCACATCCAGCAGCTATTTCGTAACAAAAATAAACTCTAACAATTTGAAAAGATTGCAATATTCACAAAACTTTTAAAAAATCAGGTTAAAAAGAATTTGCCATCACAACGGAGAAATAATCGAAACGTGTGATAGCAAAAATAATCGCTCAAGTTCGTTAACATTTTGGGCAGAACGAAAATGTGCAACGTTGAACAGTTTGTTCAACGTTGTCCAAATCAGTTTGTCCAAATCTCTCTTAAATTTACGCTCCTTCAATATTTGTGACGGCAAATTCTTTTTAACCCGATTTTTTAAAAGTTTTTTCCAGACTAGATGGAGTTTTATTAATTTCACGATTGCGTTATTCAATCGACGCGTTGGAATTTCAGCACATTTCCATTGTTCGAAAACTTCATTCATCGTTTCGTGTGTACTTCAACGTATGGTCAGTTTTTCTCTCTTATGATTGTAAAAGAACAAACTCAAAACTTTCCGATTTGACGGTAAATGAAGGGGACTTATTTTCGGAATTTTCTTGCCGATTAGCCAAATTGTGTTGTCTTCGTTTTTCCGAGACATTGTTTAAAATTGTCTTTACTTGAGTCACATTGAAAAAAAAAACAACACCACGTACAAATGCGCTGCGCCAATACAAAATGGCGCCACGGATGCGCAGTGACTTGCGCAGTGGTATGCGCAGTGGCATGCGCGATGTTATGCACAGTGGCTGGGAAGAAATATAAATGAGTTTGAAGATAATATAAGTGTAGCATTTTGAAAATGTAAATATACGATTTATGAATAAAAGCTTATAATTTAATTTTTCGTAAAAAGTGCAAAATGTTAATGCGTATAAATAAATCTACATGAATAACGAGAGTAGTATAGACGCCATTATTGATCTACCTGGGTTTGAATTGTGAATATTGCAATCTTTTCATATTGTTAGAGTTTATTTTTGTTACGAAATAGCTGCTGGATTTTATTTTTATCCGTAATCCGAAGCCATGACTATGCTTAAATGCAATACGTTCGTTAAAAAAAATTCAAATACAAAAAAGTCGAGATAGCCACCTCTAAAAATTGAGTGACCGCGCCCATCTTTTTAGAGAAATTTTCTTTTATCAGTGCCCAACAATAGCACGAGAATCCAGAAGGAAAAAAAATAATTTTTTTTTTTTTGAAGAAGTCTAATATATATGCATATATATATATATATGCATATATATATATATATATATATATATATATATATATATATATATATATATATACACACACACACACGGAAATACATATATACATATGTGTAATATGCTAGCTATATGGCTTAATGTGCCTCCGGTAGAATAGCGTACCAACAGTGTGTAAAGGACACGCGTGACATCAGCTCCCGTATCGGAAGCTCGAGGGGTGATGAATGCCAGGTATCGCCTTTTCGCCACGCCGTGATACTCTCGTGACTTCGTTCATTTTTGCTCTCAATAATAAAACCGAAAAGAAGGGACCATAATCGACGGCACGCGCCCGGTTTCTTTCTCGGTAAAACTTGAGAGCCTCGAGGATCGGACATGCAGAGCAACTGAGAAGGGTAAATTGATATACCTGATCGAGGAATACCTGCTGGTCGGTCCTACCTCAACATTTTTACGATGACTTCCTCCAAAGTTATAATGAAAGTCTGATGAACTGTGCCGATACATGTATGCATATGAAGAAAGGCTATTTGGAAGTCGTTTTTATTGGCTATTTTCTAGACGTTTTTGAAAGGCTCTACGGTAGTGTGTGCCCAATCGGTAGTCAGAAAAAAGTTTCATTGGGCAAATATTCAAAAAGTCCTATTTCAACACCGAAAAAATCGTAGGAAGATGAAATATTGTGATGATCCACTGGATGTGGAACATCACAAATGCTTATCAATACGTGATCATCACAATACATCAATACGTGTATGCTGTCACGTATTGATGTATTGTGGATCACAATGCAATGTGGATTGTGATCACAATGCAATGTGGACTGTGATCACAATGCAATGTGGATTGTGATCACAATGCAATGTGGATTGTGATCACAATGCAATGTGGACTGTGATCACAATGCAATGTGGATTGTGATCACAATGCAATGTGGATTGTGATCACAATGCAATGTGGATTGTGGTCACAATGCAATGTGGATTATGATCACAATGCAATGTGGATTGTGATCACAATGCAATGTGGATTGTGATCGCAATGCAATGTGGACTGTTATCACAATCCAATGTGGATTGTGGATTGGATCACAATGTGGATCATCACAACACATCAATACGTGTATGATGTCACTGGATTCTATGCTTTGTAATCTTTACAATAGCGAGACAGAACCTGTTTCGACTGATCGATTGATTTAGAGAAAATGTATTTGAATGTACCAAATGTTTTGCTATAATTCCACGATCGACGATATACTTGCATATGATGTATTCTTGCACGAATTTCTGGCATTTTACTAGGCTTCGGGACTGTCGTTCTCCCATAACCACTTAGCACGACTAATAAATCAGTGGTCCCGAATTCATAGCGTGACTATCTTGCTTCAGTGCGAGTTCTCTGCTCTGAGACTAATCGCTGCCGTTGATTAAAGAATTCTCATTTAAACATTCGGGAACCGTTTTTTTTCTCCGATACCATTTTAATCCTCGAAATCACCGGCAGACGTTACGCTTTTGGTTTCTATATTTATCTCATTGCGAAATACGAATAAAACTGAAGGGGAAAGAGGTCGAGACGCCTTTTTTATAAAAAAAAATCACGCTTCATCTTCCGCCTTTCGATTTATTTATTCAGCCTAAATAGCCGCTAAGCTTGATTGAGTTTTTCAACATGCAGACCTGTATACATTATCTGTAGCTTATACAAACGATTAAACAGTGACTTAATATTCGAGTAGATGCTGGTACGATCGAAACATTTTTTTTTTTTC
This sequence comes from Ophion obscuratus, assembly GCA_964007375.1. Taxonomy (NCBI): domain Eukaryota; kingdom Metazoa; phylum Arthropoda; class Insecta; order Hymenoptera; family Ichneumonidae; genus Ophion; species Ophion obscuratus. The sequence continues at coordinate 27,114,971 of OZ023321.1, read as the reverse complement.
AACGAATGAAGACGAAGTCTGTACCGTTGATAGATGACCTATTGGGGTGAAGTTTCGAATCGTTAAAACGTTCTTTCGCATATTTTCATTTCCCTGTTCCAAACAGTGTCCAAAACCATATTCTACAGATTAAGCCTGTAGATTTCGAAATGAAGATTGTTAAGAATGTTTCGATGATTTCCGAAACTTGTTACGGCCGTAAGCAATTTGGGCAACTCAATAACATTGATTTTCATTGCATTCCAACGATGCAAACTTCAACTTCATGACAACCTCGCCTCGTATTCATAAGTGGACTAAATTCGTAAATCAATGAACTGCGATGTAGGGGAGTTGTGCTTTCGATGACATACTTCTTCTTTTACGATAAATATTGAAATAAATGACGACGTATGAATTCAAAGCCAAGCGTATACGCATAAAGGTTTATTATTATAATGGAATAGAATTAGTTACAGGACGTTCGTTACTTAAGTGAATAATAAAAAAACTACATGTAGGTCGACGTGTGTAAGACGATATACTTCAGTCTCAGATGATGTATGTAGGTCATCTCAGGCAAATCGGCCGAATTATTACCCCTACATTAATTTCTAGGTTGAAGGTTAGTTCATAGCAACTAGTATTTACTGGAGTATTATTATAATGACAATGAAGTGTTGCCTGCAGCACGTTAAAATGTTTTAATGCCAAAGCCAACCCATTCTATTCTTCTTTACAGCTTCAAGGATCTTGGTCATATGCTGCTGTGACCAGCTCTTACGAGTCGAGATTCATTGATAATAGCCCGGCATCCTATAACGATAAGCCAAAAATTCTGTTTTTATAAACGGTTTTATACGCAATAGGGCAAGATGACACAGTGTACCTTCTCACACCAACGTCTGGTATGTTAACTTAATCATAAGTGGACCAGAAAATATCCTACCCGATGGGTAATTTTAGCATCAGATAATAACGTGGCTATTTTTGTTTGCATTCCCAAATCGCGGAAATATTTACTACGTAAAAGCTCGCGGTCGCCGACGGCTATACTAGATTCCGCTACTAGCAACATTTTTTGGCCGACCATAGAACGTCATCGTTACTCTTGTGTCGTGAATATTTGAAAAGATATTGAGGGTGTGTCATCTCATCTGACTATGTCATCTTAAGGTAATGCTATCACCAGGCTTCAATCCATAGGATGTTCATTTTTTTTAACTTCACTAAATATATTAATAATCGTCTCTGTAAAATTTCAGAGTCGGTTATCGACCTAATTACAGAGTAAAAATATAAAAATTGCGTATTTTTGTGAAGGAATTCCGAGACGACATGCAAAAATGCAATTTTCGGTCACTACAAAAGTGTACATAATAGTGGGAATCCGTCAGATGTTTAAAAATAATCAGATTTACATACTTAATACTCGAGGTCCAATGCTCTTAGAAAAATTGCGCTTATTGACCTATTTTTTATGTAATATCAAGTTTGATTTGAACTTCCGCTATTGGATTTATTACCACTCGCTACGATAAAGAGACGTGACAGCAAGGCAACAGCTGAGTGTAGCCCTAACCTCATCTCCACACATATTACATTTTTAACCGAAATATTTCGCCGACACAAATTTTCCACGCTTTTTACCAGGCCTGACATTGTTTCGACAGATGGACGTTGAAAAGCATGGATGTTAAACTCGCCTGGTTGAGTAAAAAGCGACGGAGATAGAACCTCACTATCAAAATTCGAAATACTGCGCGGATCGTAGGAATAACTATTTGTTTCATTTTTCTAATTGAATGTGAACATTCATTCAACAGTTTACCCATGGCGATTTTTAGTTATTACAAATATTTTTTTCTGCATATGTTAAAAATACGAATTGTACAAGTCTCAAGTATGATTAGTGGTATGACTAGTATGAAGCGATGGGGTTACCTTAAGCACAACTCCCCTACATCAAGCCATATAAACTGATTGCGAGATGGAAGTGACTGCGGTATTCGACTATTCCGTTGCAAATGCATCGAATAACCCTGTGGATCACATGCACCGGATGTGTCATACGGGATTGTGCCAGTTGCACAAAAGTAGCAGTTTGTCAATACTGCAATTCATTCCAGAGAGCGAGAGAGAGAGAGAGAGGAAGGGCTGCTGAACCAAGTTCAAAGTTTCCTAAAGTAACTTTTCATGGAACAAAGTTTATACGATCCTCTGGCTCGTATACTACACCTGGTGGTCATAAGACTGCACCCATAACCACGGCTCAAGACTGATCGCCATCAACCGCTTTCATAACGGAGTTTATTGGCTCGGAGTGATGCAGAACGCGATGGAGAGTGGCGTAAAACCACGGCGGATTAAATAATGTAATATTTCATCGGGTGTGGATGCATGCGCAGACGTGAAACGCTGCACATCCACCTCAAAGTTGTACGAGTACGAAGATTATTGCAGATCCGGCCACGTCTATCTTGTCTGCACTACTTATGGTGGTATTCGAGATTATATTGAAGCTTGCATCGTTGGAACGCAACGTGAAATAACTTTTTTCCAATTGCCAATTTTCTTTGGCCGAACAAACCTACGGAAAACTGGTTTTAAGGCGTTACCCCCAATTGTAGCGCAAAAAAGGCCTTTTTCATGAATTTTTTTAAAGAAAACTACAAAACTTTTTTCATCGATCAATATACCATCTTAAAGAACACATCTTGAAGAACTTTCAGTAATTTTTTTATTGAAAAATATTACATTTTTTAGTGGCAAATGGCCGTCAATGAAATAATGTTTTTACATACACGGTTTGCGGTGACCAACATTGCGGCGAAGTGGATCAGCTGAAAAAAAAATGCGGATGGATTTAGTCAAATATAAGTATAAACTAGTATTTAACCGAAGGATTTTAAAAAATATTCATTTTTCACAAAACGGCGGACAGTCAAAGTTAATGGTTCGATTTTAACGAAAAAAAAACGGCCGTTTTTTGGCTATAAAACGGCCATTTTTTTTTTTCAAAAAAAAATCGAGCGATTAAAAACTACATTTTTTAGTATTAAATAAGCCTGCAAAATTTCAAGAAGATCGGTTCATTAGTGTTTGAGTAAGCTTGGTCACCGACTTCAGAAATGCCATTTTGAGAAAAACGCGTTTAAAGTTTCAATTTCCGGTCGTTTACAAAACGGATTCTTCTCTTTCATCGCTCATATCTCAGTCAATTTTGTTCGGATCGAATTGAAATTTTCAGGACATATTCTCAGATACTTATACTTCAAAAAAATGCAATAAAAAAAATCGATTTTTTCAAAATCGCAAGTGGGGGTAACCCCTTAAGATTCTCACTAGAGACCTACATCGCAAGACTATAGGGAATACCTTGAGATGACGATAAAAATGGAGAAAAAAGGAAAATAAATACATCGTTGCAACCTTCAACAATATAATTCGAGTCAAAATTCTTGCAATACATACTTCCTCGTTGTTTGACAGTGAACTGACAAGTATGGGTTAGGGGAAGCTGCTGTACCTTGACACCCTATGTACCCTGAGCCACTCAAGTTTTAAAAATGTGTCCGCCCTTTTTACGGATGTTTGTTTACAGAGCGGTGACGTTTTAAGACGGCAAACAAACATAAAGTTAGTTGCAGACAGTCACACCTCGGCGTTTGGACGTGATTTTGAAATGTTTGGTGTCGAAAATTAAGTTCTTTGCGAAATGCAATAAGAAACATAACTTTTAAATTTGAAGTAAATCGAGTGAAAATTGTTGAAGTTATTTGTCACGCCAATTGGAAAAAAAGCTGTTTCGAAAAGTTTCGAGTAGGCGGCCATTTTGTACATAAAAAAAAATATATTACAGTACTACCTCTCTAAGAGAGCGGTCTAGGGCGGTTAGGGGAAGAAATTCTCGAGAAATTCGTCGCCGAAGCCTTCCCCCACCGCTAGGTTAGCGCGCTCGAAAATCGCGCATGTGGTAGCGTGTATGTGTTTCTCCACTCGAACTCGATCAGAGAGCGCCAGCTGATCACGAAAATGAAGCCGTCTCTACGATTCTTGCGGACGTCAACAGGACTCTATACTCTGATGTATAGTATGTATGTTATGATACATACATATTGTACATGCTGTACGATATTTGCATTTATTACTACTACTCATAAACATATCTCTAGTATAATGTAGCCTCGATAATTTTATCAATATCAATAATATTCTATGCTGTGTTAATGTCTATTAAAATATATTTTACTTGCATTAAATTACTACTTGAAATTTAATTATGGTGCATGTTTTTTTCTCCGACTTTACGGCTCAAACGTATATATTATTATACAAAGGAATATTATCCATTTGTCAATCGTGCGACGTGCGATTTTCTGAAATCGCTCGCGATCTCTTATCGAGTTGTCCGCGACAAACTCGAGAGGCCTCGGGTACACTGGACAGCTCGAGCTAGGTGGGGGAAGCCATAAAATGCGCTCAAGCGGAACGGCGGGGAAATTCTCTCTTAGCGAGGGCTCTCTTAGAGAGGTAGTACTGTACATATTTTCTAATAACGTGCTATTCATACTAAATTGATGTGTAATTAAGGGGAGATATACACCTAGGAGCCGGAAAAAGGTCATTTTTGTAAATTTTTTCAAGGAAAACTATTTGAAATTTCGGATTGGGGTTTTAATTATCTAAAAATATATACATTCAAAAATATGTTTAATTTTCTTTATTTAAAAATATCAAAAATATACAAGGATATTGTATGATCCTTGGAGCGTCGTAAAAAAATCTGCGTATACGGTACCCACTGGCGTTTCTTCAAAAATCATCTGAAAAAAAAAACCGAAAAGATTATTAAATTAGATACTATAATCTAGTAATTGTCATAGCCGATTTTGAAAATATCGATTTACGACAAAATGGCGGACGTTTGAACATAAATAGTGATTTTTGGGCCAAAAATTAGTTATTATTTTGCCTATAAAACAAAAACTAAGTAACGGAAAAAAGAATCCTATGACAAGTAATAGTTAATGGTGTATAGAATAACCACAAAAACCTCAAGGCAATCGGTTCATTGGTTTTCGAGAAATTTTGGGTACCGATTTGAGAAACGTGGTTTTGAAAAAAAAAACGCTTTTGAAAATTTGGAAATGAATAAATCATGAAATTTGTCAACTTGCATGGAATCATCGATACCAGGCCCATAGTGTAGGTCTTCTACGGTCGACGGAATGTTCATAGCTTCTAAATCCTCGACCTCGACCATCTAGGTGTACATCTCCCCTTAATACATCGAATCATCCCTACTCAATCTTCATTGGGCTGCCTTTGAGTAGTTGCTATTCACTCAGTGGCTTTCGAAGCCAAAATTGAATATGAACAATCAGAAAAACACTCTCCAACCACCCAAATCATCGGATCATTGGATCATGAACGAAGCGTGGCGTACCAACTTCTCGTGTCGATGACACCGGCTCGCAAGGGGGAAGCGACGAAAAAAAAAAAACACGGCCAAAAGAAACGATACAAAAGGACAGAACGATGATGGAATCCAAACGTTCGCTCGTGCCGACACTACTGTGCGCGGCCTTCGAAGATTCACGGTCGGCAAGCCTCTCACATTCGCCTTTCCTTTCACTGCTTAAAAATCCATGGGCGCCATTCATCCACGTATAAATAGATCTTAATACCTGTATTACGAACTCTGCGAGCTTACATATTTTTTAATTCGTTCTTCGGAAGCCGCACGATATACCGGTTTTGACGCAATTTGTTGCAATTTTGGCCTGTTTTTGTCGCTACAGCGTTGCTGTAAAAAAAAAATGAAAAGTCATTCGCTTGGCGACCGCGTTACTCGCGGCTTATCGCCTCGTATATCCGTGCGAATTGATGACACCGTTCAATTTTTACCGTTGGACGTTGATATTAAATGGGAAGTTAAACTGGTTTACGACCTACCATAAATAACGCATCGCGTTTGTTTTTGTTGTTGTCCTCGATCGATTCGTTCCGAAATGCTGGCGCCTCTTGGATCATAATGACAGTTTTTCTTTCCGCGCCCCTCTACTGCACTGGGATCGCCGTCACCCATCGCTGTTATCAAAATGCCGATAAGCCCCGAAAACTGAGCATTGATTGGCGACACTTTTGCTTTTCATTCCAAAATAATACACGAAGAAGTAAATAATTAAAAAAAAAAAAAATATATCCGGATTCATCGGTGGAAATGTTTATCCGAAAGTTGCGTGAGGGCCACTTTCGCAATGTTAGCCTTCCGAGCTTCCTCAGTGGTGGAGAATCATCACCGCGGCCACCCAATTAAAAGAACGCGTACATAAAAAAAAATGTATGTCCCTTTGACGATAAAACCAGCTCTCTTGCGCTCCGTGCACACACGTGCACAGTTTTCGTATCGTGAAATTGGTACGAAAATATGTCAGTACCTGGTGAGAAATTTTCGCGATTTAATTCGAAAAATTACCTTCTTAGTTTATAGCGGTTGTACCGGTGGGCATTAAAATTCCGTTATGTGATTTAAGGGGTCTTCTCACTTTGGACGCTAAAAAACGCTATTTTTATGATTTTTTTTTATAGGTTTATATTATAGATATTGATATAAAAGTTCTTACACTTAATAAATATACTTTCGAAATACATTTAAAAAAATGTTTAATGTATTTATGTAACCCAAACATACTTTAAACGCGTTTTTCTCGAAACAATGTTTTTCGGCGACTTGTTGATAAAATCTTCGAAACTACCAAATCGACCCTTATGAAATTTTAAATACATGTTCTTTACAACTAGAGCTATAGCGCATATCAAGGATTTTTTTTAAATTTTGATATTTATTATTTTTGTGCAAAAAACGGCGAAAAAACAGGTTTTTTTTGTTTTTTTCGAAAAATTTACGCCATTTTATTTTTGCATATATAAAAAATCGTATGATATACGCTATAGCCATTAACATACTGAATCTAAAACCGTTTGATTTGTTTGTTTCGGATAATCCATCTCTAAGATTTCATCAATAGCGCAGACCTACAATTTTTTAGGACATTTTTTAAACTACCATTTTCGTGTATAAATATTGACTTAAATGAATAAGTAAAACAATTTTAATGTATTTCGAAAGTGTATTTATTAAGTGTAACAACTTTTATATCAATATCTATAATATAAACCTATCAAAATGATTCATGAAAATAGCCTTTCTTAGCGTCTAGAGTGAGAAGACCCCTTAAGCCGAGGAAGAGTGATAATGTTGATGCTTGCATCGTTCGAATGCAACGAAAAAAATTTTTTTCTAAAAATTTTTTAGCCGATTTGAACGTCAATATTTTTTAGGATTCTTGTTTAACAATCTAGAACAAATTTGCAGAATTTAATTTTGGCTAATAATGAATATAGGAAATGGAAAAGAACTTTCGCTATGTTCCTGCCATGCACACTTCAACCCCATGAAGAATGCGGGATGCTTTCGAGCGGAGCATTATTTGCTTTTCGCGTACGCGCTCGTCGCAATTCGATTCCACAGTTCAAGCGTTGCTCGAAAGAAAATATTCAGGAAACGGGAAAAATGTATAAACTCAACCAAAAACTCGTAGCGCCACTGCAGAAAAATTTAACAAAACGGTATAATTAAGAAAAAAAAAGAAAAAATTAAGATTTATATTTAAAGTAATTAAAATTGAAATAAAAATGAAAATACTGAAAAATAAAGTAAACAAAAATTGCAACTGTAAAGTGAAGAAGAAGGAATTGAACGAAAGAATTACGATGAAGTTTTTGGATATCTCTCGCCCGCGTGCGCCACCATTCGAAATTGCATAATTATTCGTCGCGCACCTTGAGAATAAAAATCTCGAGAATTCGTGCAATTTTACGAGTGACGTAACGCCACAGTGGCGTCCAAAGGCAAAAGCAACGGTTGCAAGCATCGGGCACACGCATCAAGGGCGAGACGAGGCTGCCGTGTAGTTGGCAGGGGCCGGTTGGATTTTTCAGGGTCTGCTGGAAACGAGGAGGTAACCCTTGAGACGAGTCCTCGTTAATTCAGCAGTAGACATTTTTCAAGCCATTAATGAGCCCATAATTATACATACCTGTATCCATATATATTTATATATTTTCACTCCTTTACTTTTTGAGTGATGGAAATGAATTCCTAGCCTCAACACATTCGGGGTCTATAGATCGACAAAATGGGAGAAAAAAAACGAGAAATATTGCAAACTATAAAGAAAAAGTAGTAATTGGAGAAAGTGCTTGTGAAAAGCGAACTAACTAGGATGGCGCGAGAAAAGGATGAAAAAAATACATATAGGGAGGAGTTGCCTTAGCCTGAAACAGGCGAGAGGTAGAGCGAAGGAGCTAAGGGAAAAGCAGGCGAGGAGAAAACGAGGGTGAAAAAACGATGGCAAAGTGTCGTGTGCGGGGGCGAAGTAAAATTTTAATTGCGGCTTTTTCCCTCAATTACCTCTCTCTCTCTCTCTCTCTCTCTCTCTCTCTCTCTCTCTCTCTCTCTCTCTCTCTCTCTCTCTCTCTCTCTCTCTCTCTCTCTCTCTCTCTCTCTCTCTCTCTCTCTCTCTCTCTCTCTCTCTCTCTCTCTCTCTCTCTCTCTCTCTCTCTCTCTCTCTCCCTCCCCCCTCTCACTCTATCCTGCACTCTCACGCACTTTGCGGAAAATCGAGCTGTTTACATAGAACGAGGTATGAAGATGCACCAGATCGCGGTTATACAAAAACGCAAATTATTCTTAAAATAATCGCGGCGCTCGCGATAAAGGGGCACTCTTCTAATTATTTTTCTAGGCCAATGGTCCATTTATAATGCCAGTGGTGTACATCGACGGGCACAGTGACACACAAAAAATGGCCATGCTTAGTTTTTCGAGATAGAAAAACTTCTCTTTTCAGTCCCTCTGAGCTTTTTCCTCAGTCGTGTATCATGTAATACGAGGTTTGTATAGAGTGGGAATGAATAAATGTTTAGCAGGAATAGGTACACGACCATAAGTGGTAGAGAACGACGTGTGAGTATGGGGAAAACATCATTTTCTACGCATTCAATTAAGATGACGTTGATGTGTGCATCTTTGCAATGCAACGAAAATGATTTTTTTAGTTTCCCGAATTTTCTTTAAGCGATTTAGACTACAAAAATCATGCAACCATTTTTAGGATTCTTATTTAGTGATTTGCAAAATACGATTTTGGGCAATAATAAAAGTAAGCAAAAAGAAAGAAATTACGTTGCATTTCAACGGTGCAAACTTCAACCCCATCAATTAAGAATGGTTTGCTCATTTGTTATTTGAGACATTCCTTCGTCATGTTCTGTGTGGAAGCTGGTGCTTGTCGTTTCCGTGTCAATGCAATGTAGCTAATACAATCGCGAAATTAAAAAGAAAGGTCACCTCCACTTTTTAAAATGGAATGGTACATTTTTCTCAACCATTTTGTGGAACACCTCAAGCCGCATAAAAACATGGGGTCAAAGTTATTCAAGGTCATTTCGGACACATATTTAAATGAAATACAAATCTAAATGTCTCGTACCACTACCAAATATTTGGTAGTGATCCGAGATATTCAGATTTGTATCATCGATACTGACCTTGACTGACCTTGAACGTCTTTGACCCCCTAATGTTTTTTTATACAACTTGAGGGGCTCCGCAAGATGGTTGAAAAAAAATGTACCATTCCATTTGAAAAAGTGGACGTGATCTTCACTGTGCGTCAGCGCCTCCACCGAAATAAAAAAAAATTGGTCGCATTTGATAGCCCCCTTCACACCGTACAAACTTTTGTCTGGAACATTTGTTTTGTGACGTCGATAATTACCGAGTTATTTCGGGTGGCAGAGATAAGCGGGACACCCTGGATATGTATATAAATCGACACTGGTAGATGGGCAGTCGAGGTCCAACTCGGACGGTTCTTCGAGTTAAAGAGGTTGGAACGTTAGCCACAAAAAAAATTAAATATATATACATATATATGTATATATATTAGAGAAAATCGTAGACTATACTCCGCATAGTGTAGACAATAACATATATATATATATATATATATATATATATATATGTTATTGTCTACACTATACGGAGTCTTTACGATTTTTTCTAATATTCTCACCGCAAAACACCAGAGCTAAAAAATAGTTTCAACCATGTAATTTTACATGCGGTTAAATGTGCAAGACGTTTACGCTAAGGATGATGTAATTTTTTTCGCTAATTAGCACCAAGCTAAACCATATCTAACAACGGATTAACGCAAACTAAAAACTAAACCTTTGTAATTAATTATTAGTGCAAAATAAACTCAACTAACGATTAACGCATGCCAATTAAACATTTGTAAACATTGAAAAAAAAACCCTTATCGCACATCGTAAACCATATATATTCAATATTGAGCCATTAAGGTTTAATGAAAGATTAAGAATCTTGGCTGGCGACTGAAGAGCATTGCTGTCAACCTCAATGGCCACGAAGTTGCTGCATTTCGGCAATACTGAATATTAATTAATGGTAATAATGGGTAATCTCGCGACATAAAGATAAATATACATAGCGATAAATAACTCAAACGTTCATTCTCATAATCCACCGTACCTTCGGCAAATGCGGTATAGTGTAGCTTAAGACGGCTGTGGACGCAACAAAAGTTAGGTTAGATTAGCGAAGCGCGGGTTTGGAGTCGTAGAAAAGCGTCCTATTGGGGAGGGTAATACGTAAAAACCTACAAGGGTAAAGACGTTGAAAGGAAGGAAATAAAATTATTTAAAACAAATTACATATATCCAAATACAAATTTTATATATATCTATATATCTATATATATATATATATATATTTATTTATATATACGTTTGTGTGTATGTATGTGCAGTCAAGAAGACCGTGGTCTCTTTGATCAAATGCTTCGTCTAGCAAGACATACTAGAAAAAATAATGATAATTTAGCGAGGGAAGGAAGACGAGGCAGTCGTTAGCGTGGGAAGTCACGGATATCTATTTAATTAAGAGAGCATATGAGAGGTACAACGAGAGATTCTCGCGATTTAAGAGGCACGCTTTCGCGTGTTCGACCAAATGGATGCATGGCTGAATTTATGTATATATATATCCATATATGTGATTAAAAAAGTGACAGAATTTTCTTCATCGCCTTTTTCCGTACGGAAATATGACGAATTATTCGGGAGATCGTGCGATAAAACAGTAAACACGGAGAAATCCACGCCGTGCAGTTTTTTTTACGGAAATATAGTATTATTTAGGTGGATTTTAAAGTACAGTCGAACCTCGATATAATGAAATCGTCGATATAACGAAGATTTGCCCGGTCTCTTCCGATAGACTCCCGAAACCTTGATACAACGACATAATCACATACATCATGCTCTAATTGCTATTTATTTGTAAAAAATAACTCGAAATTAAATATTTCTTGCTTTAAAAAATATCCCCATATTTATAGCACTAATATATATATATATTTTTTTGGAATATTTTAAGGAGCATGACTTCGATATAACGAAACCTCAGTATAACGAAAACCTCGATATAACGAACCTCTTGGGAAGTTCGTTATATCAAGATTCGACTGTCATTTTCACAATCATCAAACGGTCATTCACATTTAATAACCTTTTTCTTCTCCAATTTATGTTGCAGGTAAGTTTGAGACGATTATCGCCGTACGGTCATCATGGAACGTCACAAGGTTTTTTCTGAAAAAAAATATTCAGTTAATTAAAATTTACGTTTCGTTCATTCAGGGAATATAAAAAGTGCAATCGATGCAGCCCGGTGATTTTAGGATGCAATCGCAGACCGTCCGTGAGTCTAGGGAGAAATCGATTTCGAGAATTTTCACTATTTTTACGATTATCAGACTTTTGAAAATTTCATTATTCAACGCTTCGAGTTTTATTCTTCCATGGTAATTTCTCATGATTTTAAACTATATTTTGCATAGTTTGGACGCGACGAAAATATTTTTTTTCTGATTGCCATTTTTCTCAGGCGGAACGAAGCTATGGCATACTCTTTTTAAGATTCTCAGACCTACGACCTAAATCGTGAATGATTTCATATAACGAAAATGGAGAAAAAATGAAATAAAAACAATTTCGTTGCATTCCAACGATGCAATCATCAACAACATTGATTTTTATCGATTTCGATGATTTTTTTCATTGATGGTTTCTTTTTTTTCCAACACTTCGAAAGATTTGACAACTACCGCGTTTATCTCTGAATCGAAGTATTTTTTTTTTACGAAATGGGAAAGTGCAACCGAGGCGCACCGCCGTTCTAGGCACACGCGTATGCACACAACTGGTTGAGGGGAACATGTGCCATGCGCTTTCTATGGAATCAATGCCATTCCTAGATGATCGAAATCTTTCTCGAATGTAACTCGGATGTTTTCTGGTACGATTGGAATGAAGCAGCCTGCACAAAAAAGGGGATGAACGGTTGGTCCCTGTGTGCTTGTATTCGTGCGACAAGGGACTTCATGCCGCAAATGGATTCGAGATTTAAGGCGTCTTCTCACTTTAGACGCTAAAAAGGCTAATTTCGTGCATTTTTTTGATAGGCTTTTATTACAGATATTTATATAAAAGTTGTTACACTTTTGGAATACATTTCAAAAAAAAAAAATTATTTATTCAAGTCACCATTTATAAACGAAAATGGTAGTTAAAAAAATGTCCTATAATAACAAAAGGGCGGACATTTTTCGAAAAAAAAAAAGTGTATTTTCACCGTTTTTGGCCAAAAAATAGTAAATATAAAAATTTAAAACTATCCTTGATATGCGATATAGCTATAGTTGTAAAGAATATGCGGTTAACATTCTATAAGGATTGGTTCAATAGTTTCGAAGATTTTATCAACAAGCCGTCGAAAAACGTTGTTTCGAGAAAAACGCATTTAAAGTTTGTTTGGGTCACATAAATACATAAAACTTTTTTTAACTGTATTTCGAAAGTGTATTTATTAAGTGTAAAGACTTTCATATCGATATCTATCATATAAGCCTATCAAAAAAATTCATGAAAATAGCCTTTTTTCTAGCGTTTAAAGTGAGACGACCCCTTAAGGGGCTACATCTACCTAGAGGCCCGAAAAAGTGAGAAAATTACGATTTCTTTAAACACAAGGGTGCATATATTTGAGAGCGTTTGGAAAAAATCACCAAAAAATACAGAAAAACAACAAAAACATGGCCACCGGCAGATGATGAAATTTTTCGCAACCCTTGGCGGTGGACACTCTCCAGCTTAAACGGTCCATCCGAAATCCAAAAACCAAACAGCTTATTCAAGTTAACAATAAATACATGTCGTTGACGATCGTCGATTTTAAAAACCTTTTCTTTTAACACCGTGGCGATGAATTGAATCTCGAGCATACAAAATCTACGCAAAAAGTCGTCATTTTTACGTAACCATTGAAAAATGAAGATCGATTTTCAAAAAGTGAGATCGTCAACGACCTTTTAATGTTTCTCGTCGTATTTCCTGTAAATTTGGAAGCAATCCATTGAGTGGTTCTCGAGATATCATGTCCACCGACTTTGAAAATAGTGGCTCGAGAAAAACCCGTTTGAATTTTTCAAGTATGTTGATGCTACCGCCGGCTCGGCCGTCTGTCAAAAGCTGTGGCTCATTCAATTTTAGAAATATTTCAATTAAATTTTCAGGGAATTCAGCTAAAAGGTGATACTATCGAATAAATATTAATTGGAGAATGGAATTTTGTTACCCACCTAGGTAGACGTAGCCCGTTAATTGGGGCCTGACACCCAACTCATAGACAGCAGCGATATCGCGACCTGCCCCGTTGGTGTATCATTCGTTAAGGGCGGGGTAAAGTATTAAAAAATTTTTTTTCATTTTTTTAAAATTTTTTAAATGAATGCATAATAGATCAAGAATATTGTGTTAAAATTTCAAGTCGATGGGAGTAAATTTGACGAAGTTATGAGTATTTGAGCGTCTATTGCTGCATGCCGTTCTCTTCTTTTCTGCGTTTTTCAAACCGTTTTTCTGAGACTTGTCATATTTGAAGTCCGTGTGCACGATAACTCAAAATCTACTGGACCAATCGCTTTGAAATTTTGCACAGTACTTCTTCACATAATTCACCAGGTATTGTCGAGAGCTTTTTTGTTTTTTTTTTAATAATTACTAATTTTTCAACAACAAATTAGCCGATTTTTTTAGCGAAAATCGGGTTTTTGGCTCCCAGGTGCTACGAAAAATCGAAAAATCGAAGAAAAAAAATCCTCCGGTCATTACCTCGAGAAACACCTCCTTTAACAAATGCATTTTGATTTTTTTGTTTCAAATGATTCTGTTGCGAGTTATGGTGCACACCGCAAACCAACTTTTTTTCGAGGCGCCTCCGGGGTTTAATTTTCACTCGCTCAATTTTGAATATTTTGCAATGCAAATTTAGGAGAATGTTGTTCAAATGTTACTTTATTATATGTAAATTTTTCAATAAACGAACACTATTCGTTACGCCAAAAAAATCTTAGAAACATGCCTTTTTTTTCGCCGAATTAACTTTACCCCGCCGTTAATTACCAAAAAAAAATATACCCAATTTTTGTTGCAATCTGTTATTCCCTGGTAATTAGTGCTGTGGATAACGAAAGTAAATCTCCAAAAACGACATTCGCGCGTAATTTCCGTGCGCTCGTTGGCTTCACGTCCGCGTGCATTCGACATTCAGTCGCGCAAAATTTTTCCACCAATTATATGTTGAACCGTGTATAATTTTTTTTAATCACCAATAGACAAGATTGTCCCGCGGCCCGTGGCACTATACAGAAACGCAAGGAGACTCCGTCCCCCGCCGGAATATTAATTAATCCCGGGAGTCATTATTGATCTCGTTAACGAACGACCAAGCCTCGAATTATATAATCCGATACGCGCACCGGAGACGCATTTTTTTTTTGTTTCAAATAAAAAGAAGAAAATCAACGGCCGTCCGCTTTTCATTTCCTCAGCCCTCTCCTGCATCCCCCTCGTTTCCTCCGGGTACTGCCTTTTTCCCCCGGTCTCTGCGTGTCCCAGCCATTTTTTTCTCTTTCAACCCCTGTTTTTATTTTTTTTTATTTTTGCGTTCACCATGTTTTTTTCCCTCTCATTATTGGTTCGTTCCGCCGCAACGCGGCTCCATCGGCGTGTTTCTATCCATTTTATTTTTCACGTCCAACACGCGTGCGCGCGCGCGCGCTCACGCTTTTCGTCCGTTTCACAGCGAGACGTGTTCAACCTGTATTTTACCGTGGAGTTCTCCGCTACATCGACCGGTCCACCACCGGGGAGTCGTTCGTTCGCATGCCTGCGACGGGAAAAGCGTGTTTTTTTATTTTATTTTTTATTGCCTCCACACGCCAATCCACCCCCCATATCCTCTCTTCACCCCTTGCCGCTCTCGCGATCATTCCACCACGCGATTCATTGCGATTGCCCTCCTGCAAACCGGAACTGCACCTATACCTGCACCGCGCTGCCAAGCCGGGCTCCGTAAATTGCGAGAAAGAGCAAAAAGCGTCGCGTGTTTGTGGCGCCTTTCCATAGAGACTTTCGACACGTCCGAATCGGTCGAGCTCAGCTTGCACAATGGACCGCACGCTAATTACGTATTAAGTCTCTCGATTTTATACAAACGTTGCAAGCTCCGGTCGTAATATCAGGCGGGAATGTTGGCAAAAAGAGATTGGTACGTATGTGCAAGGCACTTATAGATTCTTCGTTGTTTTTGGGCACTCAAGAAAATTGGACGTATGAGCAAGTAGCATCGTTAAGGGAGACTTTGTCCTTGGAGTGCCATATTTCAGGTGTTTACATTTTTTTTTTTTTAAAGGAAACGAGTTAAGCTTTTTGAGTGCGGTTTTTTTCTTGCTTTTATTCATGATATACAGAACGTGAAAACATTTTTTTTTGAAAAAAAAACCAAAATGGCGGCCGTTGCAGCTCCGCGAAAACAGGTCCTCAAATCGCGGGAGGTAAACGGCTGACATCACTGCCCCCTCTTTGTTGATCTGAAACACAAATTCAAAGCATATCATCAATCTGCGACCCTTTGGTCATGGAATGACGGATGCGTTTTTCGTTTAGTATAAATTTCGGAAAATGGCGGCAATTAAAAAAAAATCGAATTTTCGCGTTTTTTTTCGCATAAAAAGATAAATAATAAATGCAAAAATGTATCTATCGAAAAAACGATCCGTCATTCCGTGAAGACGTATTTTCCGAGTATGCTCTCAAACTTTCAGGTCGATATGTTAATTACAGCGGTCAGGAGAAGGTCAGCCATTTTTAAAAACGTGTTTTCGAGAAAAACGCGTTTAAAGTTTTGTAATGTGTTTACACAAATGTGTTTATAATTACCGCTAATCGGCAATGCCTGGTCCATAGAGGCATCCCTCCTCTTCTTCTAGCTGCTCATGTTGAGCCGCTAACATCTCCCGCTGCTCAATCCGGGACAAAGTCTCCCTAACGGGTTATGCGTAGTTGTGACAGACGAAAAGAACTAGTTTTTGGGATTTTTTTTCGAAAAATTGTGATGATAAATTTTTACTAAAATTAAATATTATCTGAAAAACACTCTGTAATTTTGTTGTGTTAAAACAGTTATTAATCATTTATATACTACCGATATCTGAGAAGCACCTCTTGAAAACATTTTGCGGTGAGCAATGCCCTTCTGAAATAGCAGGTTATTTAATTTAAAAAAATCAAACAGATTCCGTTAATATGCTACCGCAAAACAGGGCTACTTTGACATTCAGGGTAACTTTGACACTTTTTGGGGTTACTTTGACAGAGCGCCAAAATACGTTTCAAATATGTGCGCATTGTTCGAGTTCTGCTGCCTTAATAACGATGACAATTTCATTATAGAAACCGTTGTTTTTCATTTAATTCCATGTACAAATGTATAAAATATAACATTTTTTATCAACATGATTTCAAGATAACTCTTAATTGTTGACATAAGTTGCATTTTAATGCCCGGTAAAAAAAGCCCCACACTCGGGGCTACGTTAACACTTTAAAAAATGTATGTATCAAATTGTGAGGGGATGGTGGAGCTTGACTTTCTGATACATTTAAAAGCCAACGGAGACACTGTTGTATTGAAGAAAGAGAAGTTGGTATCTAGGATGTTAAAAAAAAAATACCTACAAAAAACTTCCAAAACCAGTTCAAAGTAGCCCCTCTTCTTACCGTCATAACCCTTCATAGGATACTGCTTACGGTATCCTATGAACGGTTGAGGTAGTAAGAATTCTCAAATGATGTAGTAAGAATTCTCAAATGATGTAGTAAGAATTCTCAAATGATGTAGTAAGAATTTTCAAATGATGTAGTAAGAATTGTCAAATGATGTAGTAAGAATTTTCAAATGATGTAGTGAGAATTCTCAAATGATGTAGTAAGAATTCTCAAATGATGTTCATCGGGGAACATCGGATCAGATTAGATCCCAATGAGGTCTCCCTAAATGTGGTGTCCCTAACACATCCCCATAGAGTTGTGGGTGCATCTTGGGACTCCCCAACAAATTTGTACACGTGATCACGAAAGGATATTTCTTCGAGAGATCCAACAGCTTCCGGTTGAGAATTTCAAATAAAAAGTTCTCAAACGATGTCAATCGGGAAACGGCGCAGAATCCACTTGAATTCCAATGTGGGCTGCCTACCTGCGGCGTCCCTATGGGATCCCCAGCTGGATCTGGTAGGATGTGAGGACTCTCAAACAAACTTCTGGGATCATACCTATCAGACCCGATTCCATTAACGGCTGGAAGCTCGAACAAAAAAGTATACAACGTGTTTGTCGAAGCTGTCCGCATAGCTACAAGCATAGGCCATCACTGCAAATATGGTAATTAAGTGATGTTTGGATACGTTGGTGGTCTCCATCGTCAGTATTCCGGGTCGTGTGACGACGACAGCTGACCACTCGCGTAAGTTTCGAATCATTGATTACCGGGTACCAATGTAAAGTAACCGGTCGCTCTCAACGATCTTAGCGTTTCACTAATTTTCCATAATATCGTTACGAGTCCAGAGACATTTTTCCATCACAACCGTGCGAAATAAAGCGAACTCTTTTATTCACAAATCTCAGGAATGAATGAATTTTTCAGAAATAAAATGCACGCCGTTTGGATGGACAAGTAGTTGAGCGATCGCCAGCGTTATCGAGGGTCTGACAGGGGTAGTTGGTAAGCTTCAATTTCGACAGGGTGATCGCTCAACCTTGTTATAATTAAACTGCGTCCTCTGAATGATTGACACACGATCGCGATGCATAATCGTAACGATCGCGTTGAACAAGCGGACGTTGGTGGCAGTAACGAAAGTGATGTATTCGCGAGCGAGCGTTTTATCGCAGTGCATGCTCGATATTGTAAATGTACAATGTACTTGCAGCAGCGATAGCGAACCTGAATTATCGCTCTCATCAGATCTCGTGACAGTCGTCCTCTGTACCTCTCTCTCTCTCTCTCTCTCTCTCTCTCTCTCTCTCTCTCTCTCTCTCCTCTTCCTGTCTCGTTGTAATTAAGATACTTAGTTGCTGCTGCAGCAACTTTGTCATTGAAGCAACTTAATTAAAAGGCGACATTCCATGCCTCTCGTCTCTAGTGTCCCTGGCCTATACATGTATACTTTCCTGCAAGATTGCTCGTTAATCAAGGACAGCTTTCGAATTGGCGAGATTACCAGATAAAATTGTTCATCGAGAGTCTCGTCAAGACGAATCTCGTTTTAGGAAAAACGAAGACTCGGGTTCAAGGCAAATTTTGCGTCGTCACTGCCGTTCTGGCATTTGCGAGGCAACGCACCGATTGCAATGTCATTCCGCGACGACTCAACCATTTCTTGGTTGAACGACCCGCAGGGTAACTTTCCACCATCGTAATGCGCCTAAACTTGATTGTTTCCCTTTGATACGACGGAGTTGAAGTTTGAAAAGAGAGGGGCTGGCGAACAAAACCGGGCTTGTCCACACCACGTCAATTATTTTGTTTATTTTTCGTGTTTTTCAAGCACACCTTGCTTTGCTCTCGATATATTTTGAATCAATACCGGCTATGTACACGTCAAAATTAACAAATTTGCCAACATTAACAAAAACTGCCTTTTTGAGCGAACCGGCAGTTTTTAGGGACAAAAATAAATAAAAATTTAATTTGACGTAGTGTAGATGTGTTCGGGTTTGTTCGCCAAATCAATAGTTTTCTTCGGAATGCCCAATTTCTTTTGGCATATTTAAACTACGAAACCACCGAAGTGTTTTCGAGGATTATATTGAGGACGTGTAACCTTCATCGGCGAAAAAAGATTTGCGATTATGAGAATACAAAAATAACAAAAACGAGGAGAATTTTCGTTGCATCTCAATGCAAACTTCAATACCGTCAAACGGGGTTGAATTGACATTAAGGGTAACTGTGACAGTTTTCGGGGATACTTAAACAGAGCGCCAAAATACGGTTTAAATGTGTGCGCATTTTAATGTGTTCCAATTTGTTGTTCAAGTTTATTATAATGCTGCTAGAGCTGATTGTAATGTTGCTCGAGTTGATTTTGATCTCAAAGATAATTATAAGACTGATAAAGTGCCTTTAATAGTATCCTAGGTACTTGATATTCTTATGTAAAATGTTTCCTTAATGAAGATGACAATTTGATTGTAAAAAATCGTTGTTTTCCATTTAATTCCATGTATAATGCATAAAATATTATTTTTTCGTAACAAAATGATGTCAAAGTAATCCTTAATCTTTGCCATAAGTTGCGTTTCAGTGCCTTGTCAAAGAAACCCCACACTCGAGGCTACTTTGACACTTTTAAAAAATATATAAAATCGTGGGTGGGGGGGCTTGACATTCTTATACATTTGATAGCCAAAGGACACGTTGTTCTATTGGAGCAAGAAAACTGGAATCTAGGATGTCAAAAAAAGTCACCGCAAAAAACGTCCAAAACCTGTTCAACGTAACCCCATTTTACGATACTATTTGATATTCTTTGTCGATTATCAGTGACAGTTAACTGATATCGCGGAGAGGAGTGAGTACTCATGGAAGTGGTGATTGCGAGCTGAGAAAATCGCTAGTGTTCCTAGCACGAACGGTAGATTCGTCCTGGAGCTTTCGAGCGCCACGTACGAGAGCTGCGACTTTTCGAACGCGACGTCGATCCTTCGACGCGCGGACGCGAGTTTTGCTCGGCACCGGGGCTCCCCGGGCTTATCTGAAATTAAATCAGTCGGTGGGAATAAGAAGCCCGGTCTTTCACCCCGGATTGCCGGGCGCGAGGGGGTTGTTTTCGTAAGCCTGTGTGCGTTATTCTCTTCTCATTCTCGCGGTGATCACCCGCGGTGCTTCAGCGGGCGAGGCTTTCGCCAAAATACCGAGTTTCTTGAGAATCCAAGGGGTTTTCGAGGGTCCAAGGGGTTTAGCTCCGAGACAGGAAGCAGCTCATCGCGGGGGTGAAAAAGAATTCTCTATCAGGACCATGAGCTAACGCTTTTTACTCTCTCTCTCTCTCTCTCTCTCTCTCTCTCTCTCTCTCTCTCTCTCTCTCTCTCTCTCTCTCTCTCTCTCTCTCTCTCTCTCTCTCTCTCTCTCTCTCTCTCTCCCTCCCTCTCTCCCCGCCCGCCCTCTCTCTCGACAATCGTCGTGATTATAATATATTTCGCCCTTTCGTTCCCTCACGTCAGCCCCGCAATCGACCGCAGAACTACCACCCCATTTGTGGAGACGACCGAAAAAATAAAGTATAATAACACGAAACCCTCAAAAGCCAAACGAGATAACTTTGGCGCGATCGTTCTAACAAACCTGGCGTCACACAAAAAGTCCCCTAATTTTCTCCCCAAAATATCCGAACAATGACGTACTTACCTGGCATTAGGTTACCTGCTATGCCATTTGGGCCATTACGTTGGAAAAAGATACTAGAAATTAAAGCAAGATTTTCTTCTTCTCTTTATCCTGTCCTGTTCGTTAGGGTGTTTTAGCGAAGGAAATTACGACTACGTCGTAGCGGAGCAGGAAATGAGTAAACGTGGGTAAGATTTCCCGAATGATTCTGTCAGAGTACCATTTTACAATTTTTTCTGCGTTTTCTAATCCCATGTCCCATTTACACGGGAGTAAAACATGTGAAAAAATCTACGTATGTAAAATTGAAATGAAATACCCCATATGTCTGTAAGTATATATTTATTCGATTTTTTTTCTCACTTTTTTACGTTCCTACATTCCAAACTTTTTGCTTAAGGGAGGAACGTTTTCCTTTTTTCGATATTTTTTGTATACTAGATTTTTTTGGGGATTCGGAAAAAAGGTATGTTATTAAGCATACATAGAACTTATTTTGTGTAAATTTTTATCTAAAAAAATATTTAAAAAAACAGCAACGTTATTGAGGCACAACGAAGCCTCTGTATGAAAAATATGGTCCGACAGCCAATAACTTGAGAATGGTTGGTCTGAAAAATAAAAATAAAAACGTTGTATAGTATATATAAATGTAGTTCTCGTTGTACTTAGCCGTTTTGCGAATAAAATCACATAGTGGCGGGTGTTAAAAAAAAATTTCAATTTTGGGGAAATTTTTACTTATATTTGGGGGAGTAAAACCAAAATTCAAAAAGAACGGCTACGACAACGAAAGCTACTGCATTTTCGGAAATGTTGATGTTTCGACATCGAAAATCGGACAATTGTAGCTAGAATTATGGTTCCGGATAGCAGGTCGAGAAAAGTCGTTTCGATAAAAACGCGATCGAAAGTTGCAGTATAAGTAAACCGTTGCGCTACCTGCTCTCACTAAATCGTCTGTAGCTTGGTCAAATTTCAATATTCTAACTTGACATTTTTACCAAATATTCTTGAATATGTATACTTTTAAAAAATGCAAAAAATCGATTCTTTGCCCCGTCACAGCGGTGTCCCGTTTCAAATTAAGGGCGGGGTAAAGTATTTACATTTTTTGTTTTTTCATTTAAAATTTTTTTTTTTAATGAATGCATAATATATCAAGAATATTGTGTTAAAATTTCAAGTCGATCGGAGTAAAATTGATGAAGTTATGAGTATTTGAGCGTCTATTGCTCCATGCCGTTCGCTTCTCTTCTGCGTTTTTCAAACCGTTTTTCTGAGACTTGTCATATTTGAAGTCCGTGTGCACGATAACTCAAAATCTACTGGACCAATCGCTTTGAAATTTTGCACAGTACTTCTTCACATAATTCACCAGGTATTGTCGAGAGCTTTTTTGTTTTTTTTAATAATTACTAATTTTTCAACAACAAATTAGCCGATTTTTTTAGCGAAAATCGGGTTTTTGGCTCCCAAGTGCTACGAAAAATCGAAAAATCGAAAAAAAAAAATCCTCCCGTCATTACCTCGAGAAACATCTCCTTTAACAAATGCATTTTGATTTTTTTGTTTCAAATGATTCTGTTGCGAGTTATGGTGCACACCGCAAACCAACTTTTTTTCGAGGCGCCTCCGGGGTTTAATTTTCACTCGCTCAATTTTGAAAATTTTGCAATGCAAATTTAGGAGAATGTTGTTCAAATGTTACTTTATTATATGTAAATTTTTCAATAAACGAACACTATTCGTTACGCCAAAAAAAATTCTTAAAAACATGCATTTTTTTCGCCGAACTAACTTTACCCCGCCGATAACTATACGTCTATAAAAAAAAAAAAAGAAACACCTTTGCTCATATATCACTAGCTTCTTCTCTGTCACAAATCTCTTTCGTTGAATATTATTTTATTAACTTTTTTTCATTTCTTAATGTTAGTGTGATTTTTACAATAACAATGTAATTTTCAAATCAGTGGAATAAAAGAAAGAAATTCCGTTCGACTTTTATTGAATCTTCGTGGCAAAATTGTATTCTCCATTGGGCCCATGATTAATAAATCTGCAATGTGACGACGCAAGACCAACATATACGTGAGGATTTCCGAAAAGTGCAGAAAATGAAAGATCGCAGCGGTGTAAGAATCTTTGATCTTTTTGACATTTATTATATTCCTTGGAAGGATTTGGGTTTATTATGATAATAGATCCTGCAACGTTTCGTATATCCGCCCGTCAAAAGCGAGGATCAAGGCAAACCCTCGCTCTCGTGCATTTCTTTTCCTTGTCGCGCCAGACCCCTCTTTCGCAAATTGGATCAAGCCATGAGTTTTTTTTCACGGGTATACAGACACGAGTCATGACACGTCTGCACGGGCTATAATACGCTGTGGCTTTGAATGCGCGCGCTCGCCTCGCACGCTACATTTATCCTCTTCATCCCTTGGTATCGATACAACGCAAAAAAAAGACTGCACCTCGAGTCCCTTTTCACTGAGCCTCCCAATACTTGCTCCATTATGATAGCCCACGTGCCAAACTGGTTGTATTTTTTTTTTATCGCGAATTCTTTGTCCATAAATAATCGAGAAGGTTTTCTTTTGCAATACAATGGAAGTTATTATTTTTTCTTCTTTCTTGTTTGTTTGAATTCTTTTGTAAATTTAGGCTACGAAATTAGGATCCTCTATAGAGTTTTACAACCCGGATCTTCAAAAAAGGATATTCTCGATGGTAGTCAAAACGGAGAAGTGAAAAAAAAAATGCAATGCTTTGCAGCTACGCGGAGTTCAACATCATGGATACAATTATCACGATGTTGAATTTCGCATTGTTGGAATGCAACGAAAATTAAACATTAATTTTTTTGTTTTTCATTTTTTGTCATTATCCAAAATTTTATCCTGCAAATTTGGGCTGTACATTTATGATAAGGATCCTCAATGGTTGAGTCTTTTTCGTAATCCAGATTTGGTGAAAAAAAAATCGGCTTCTAAACTTTCGTTGGGTTCCAACGATGGAAACTTCAATATCGTCGATTATGGTGTCGTGGGAACTTTTCCAAAACGATCGTAGGATTTTATTTTTTAAATGACGTAGCAAATGGCTCGTGATTTGTGTCTTTATCGCTGTTAATGTGTGCCTTGACCCATTTATTTTTATCGGATCGTGCCCCGTGAGATATTTTTGAACCCGCAATAGATTTCCGCTCGCCTACCCCAATCGTATATCGTCGATAATTCTGTACTTATAAAAATACGATTATTATAGCTAGCGCTGGGAGATCGCTACGAGGCCCGTTCACGATATCGTCCATGCGCACTAAGCCCTTTTCTTCCGATCGATTATCGTGGCAAACGTCATGGTAATGGAAAAACTACCCTTTAAGGGCTACCCTTCGCACGATATATCCACCCGAAACTGGCCTCGGTGTTCCTGAACATGTAATACCCTGTATTTCCATTCGAATGGCTCTATATTGTCGGATCTTTGCAGTTTGAGCTTCGACCTCCCTTCATCCTTGTACGTACGTACGCGAAGCTTCTTCTGCCTCGACATTTCCATGGGCTCAAGCTCTCATTGTTGAAATGCAACGAACATCAATTCTTATGAATAGCTTATTTTCATTTTGCGCGATTTAGGCTGTGAAAAACATTTAAACGTTTTTGCATATTTTCACTGAAGATTTGCGACCGCGATTCGCAAAAATAAGTCTCTCGATAATGATAAAAAGTGTTTGGGACGTTGAATAAGTTCAAGCTGTTTTCCAACAGATGGCGTTACTAGAACTGCGTATGTGTAGTTTAGGGCGGGAGCCTGAATTAGAAGGTACAAAAAAGGATTTTTTTTCGGGAATTTTTTAAGAAAGGAAAAAAACAACTGAGCGCAGTAAACATTGAGGTATCTTTTTATGTATATTTGAAATGTATAACAAAACATTTTTAACATAAAAAAATTAATGACTGCAGATTTATCAGCCTATTCCATGTGCGGCTTGCCACTGCAGTCCCCAATCGGCGGGAAAGATGCAGCTTGCAATTCTCGACTGAAACAATAAACCAGTAAAATGTTCAATTGTCATCTATTTTTCTTCAGGGTGAATTAAGAAAAAGCTCAAAATATCGTGTTAATATAACTTTTCTCAGGTTTGAAAAAAAAATGTGTTAAAAAAAACACTTTCACATGTTATAAAAATGATTTAAAAATACTTTTTCAACGACTTTTTTAATTCACTTAGAAGAGATTTTTATACTGAAGAAAATAAATGTTGGCTTGATTCAATAGGTCGTTTAGTTTTTTCTACTATCACGCTCGCCAATTTGAAAAAATGGTGAACATGAAAACTGGAGTAAGCGGGCTTCAAAGTTTTCAATAGGAGGCAATATCAATCGCTTCTCTGCTTTTGGCCTGGTATCTTCGAAAACATTTACAATTGGCCTCTGTAACTTTGTCAATATATTCTTGGATACTCTTTCTATCGATTGAAGGTTTCGAATTCAGGCTCCGGCCTTAAAATGGGTAACGCATCTATAAAAAAAGTACTATAAACAAGCTTGACATTCAGTGTATGTCATTTCGCCGAAGTGTAAACAACTTTTTTATCCGAGTGTTAAGCATATCAAATTGGATGCCATAAATAAGTATTTGCGGGCATCTTCCTCCACCATTTCATTTTTTTTTAATTTGCAGCTGACACACAGAATTGTTGAGACTTACGGCGACCATGCTCTGTCGGAAAAAACATGAAGAGATTGGTTTAGACGCTTCAATAATAATGATTTTGATATGTTGAATTGTGGGCATTACTTTATGAAGAGTTGACCTTCATTAGGAGATGACCACACGACACTATCGAAACGTTTGAGAGCATTAAGGATGGTTTTTTAAAAATGAGGCAGTCCTCTTTACGAAAAAAAACAGCGAGAACTTGTTCAACATCCCAATAAGAAATGGACAAGGGAAGAAAAAAATTGTTGCATCCCAATGATGCAAACTTACGTTCTTGAAGTTTGCATCGTTGAAATGCAACGATCGTGAATTCTTCTTCTTTCCGGCCGATTTAGACTATGAAAATCATTCGAACGGATTTACGACCTCAAATTGCAAAAAAAAAAAAAAAATCGGAAAATAATAAAAATGACTCAATAAGAAAAAATCGTTACATTCCAACGATGCAAAGTTCAACCTCGTATATTTTCGTACTTCTTATTTAAAAAAAAACAACTGCTATCCAGAAGGCTGATATTTATTTAATATTCCCACAACTACCATTTGATAATTTTTCTCATTGTTTTTTCCGAAGTATTTCCAGTCCCAATCCACTTATTCCGATTAATCATCATTCGTTATCGTTATTGATCGTCTTATCCGCGTCAATCGTGGAGTCGTGCAAGAAAATTGTTCCAGAAAGGCCGAAAAAGTCGATCGTGCATTAGCATAGTGGGAGTGCGATAAAAATACTCTCGCCCTCCTTTAATAGTGATGTTTTGATGGCCTATATATGGAACCACTGGACGTTTCTCGTTCATTATCCTTCGAGTGTAGTCTCGGTTTTTGTGACGTTCTTAATGTCGTGTCACGATCGCGAACGCGGGACAGAGGGAGGAAAACGGAAATGTGGTTGGCTTGAAAAGAACGAGTGCACAAAAGTGAGAGAGTAAGAGCCTCACAAAAGGGTGGTCTTATCGCGTAGACGTGACACGCAGCATTTGCATGATTCCATAATAAAAAGTTGCGTGACCAAATGCAGGACGTCTGACCCTCGAAAATCAAGCACCCTTCTATTTGTTACCAGTCTGCGCTACACCGCAACGCCGACGAATGACCCTTACCCTTTTATTCCTCGTTTTTCTTATCCCACCCCTGTGCAGTCTTCTTTCATCGTCGTCATTGGCATTTTATTTCGGCAGAAAAAATACGAGACTTTGACGTTTCGTCTCATTTGTATGTCAGTAATAATGTTTACCTCAAAAATTGCAAATTCTCCCGATGTCAATATAACATTCGTCTGCCTTCCACCATATTTTTCCCTTCTCGTAGTTTCCGTGACGAATCTTCATTGTTTTTTCCAAAAGCGAATTCTAAATATAAGCTATCGTGATGCAGCACTCAAAAACTTTCAAAACTTCATTGTACTATTATCACGATGAAGCGAGTTCGTAGTCGTTTTGAAGTTTCAACCCAAACAATAATTTTTCAAACTTTTCTCACAAGTCAACAATTCGAGAATTGTTTTTTTTTGGAAATTCGGTCCTGAGTGCACTACAATTTCGCAGAACATCAATAGAATGTTCGATGCTAAGGGACTGAAAATTGTGGTACTAGAATTATACCATGAGACGAATTGCATAGCCATTTGGATTGTCATCAAACGTCAATGCCGTGTTTTACTCGTGACACGTTGAGGACACGATTTTGCAATAACACGTGTCAAAGATCGACTTTGCGACAGAAGCCATCACTCGTGAACAATGAAAATTATGACATCGCGTCCTTGTGACGACATTTAGCACAATGCAGTCGCTTAATACATTCAACCGCACATACGTGGCGTGCATTTTCGAGGCGATTCCGCGAAGCAAAAAAATATATTTTCTCATTCATATATGTATTGCGTACGTATGTGCGCAACAAAAATTATTGTTATCATTCACAGAAACACCAACAATGTACGCGTTCCAAATTGATTCTTGCTGCAGCGCGATATAAGCGGATTTGTCACGTTTAATTCAGCGTTGAAACGATCTTAGGTTGTTCTAGAATGCACAATATACACACTTATGATTTCATGGCTATTATATATAACGATGATGCAGCAAAAACCGAGACTTTGTTCTTTATCAATTTATCAATTTGTTATCACAACAAAAAAGGTTTGAATACATAGTGTTGAAGTTTGCTTCGTTGAGATGCAACATTTCTTTTTTACATTTAATTCTCTTCATTTATATTATTACAGAAGATCTTTTTTTTTATAGATTCATACTGTGAATATCTTAAAAAATGGTCGAGGCATTTTCGTAGGCAAAACCTACCAAAACAAAATAAGAGGAATCGAAAAACAATATTTTTCATTGCACTTCAACAATGCAAACTTCAACATCATAAGTCACATCAGTCATATCATAAGTCACATCGGTGACTTAAATTATCGAGTGATTAAATGGTCGAGGCATTTCCGTAGGCAAAATCTACCAAAACAAAATAAGAGGAATCGACAAACAATAATTTTCATTGCATTTCAACAATGCAAACTTCAACATCATAAGTCACATCAGTGACATCTTAAGTCACATCAGTGACATCATAAGTCACATCAGTGACATCATAAGTCACATCAGTGACATCTTAAGTCACATCAGTGACATCTTAAGTCACATCAGTGACATCATAAGTCACATCAGTGACATCATAAGTCACATCAGTGACATCATAAGTCACATCAGTCACATCAGTCACATCATAAGTCACATCCGTCACATCATAAGTCACATCAGTCACATCAGTGACATTATAAGTCACATCAGTCACATCAGTGACATCATAAGTCACATCAGTGACATCATAAGTCACATCAGTGACATCATATGTCACATCAGTGCAACGAATTTTTTTTTAAATTCATTCTATTTTTGTTTGGCTTCGAAATTCCCCGAAATGTTTTTATAAATTCTTTTTGGAGCATTACGATTTCAATTTGCAGGAAAAAGGGTTTGGATAATGGTACAAATAAAATATCGAAAAATGAATAAAACTTTAACGCCATGCAAACTTGAACGTTATTATAACACAGTTAAAGAAAAAAAATCTGGCGCAAAGTGAGGAAGTGGCTCACTTGTAAAGCCGGGTGTAAGCTACTTTTTCACGTAGATTTTCAAATTTTGTTTAAGTTCGTGCTTTACCACGTCTTTAATGAAACGAATAGTTGGAAAATGTGTTGAACCAATTATGTGACAATTTTTAGAATTGCTAATGACACTTGTCATAAATGGTAGGATCCTCTAATTCAATTTAAAAAATCGACATATTAATTGTTTTGATAAAAAACATATTTCTTGACATTTGAACGCACGTTTCGGATTATTCGTTTTATTTAAGATGTAAAAAACCATTATTTTAAGTGGAAATTCGGAGAATACGTAAAAATACTTGTTTTCTTTAAAATTTTCTACAGGGCTCACCCTTTGGAAGATATTTTTTACCATGTACCGACGTTTCCTGCTATGATCCCAATGCAAAAAGATATAGATTTTTGCATCGCGATAATACATTTATATGGTGTATACCTGCGTTTGCGCATCGTATTAGCGAAATGTCGCGTGATTTCGGAGTTTTATCGTCGGAGACGATACGCTCCTCGATTGCGTGTCCGTGCAATTTTGTTTGCACGCGAGCGCTGAAGAAAAAATAACTTGTTTATAGATATACACAGCTTTGTACACTGAAAATGCGTGAGGGCGAGGAATAATGAAAGCACATAATTTATTGGGCTTAAACGTGGCAAAAGCCTTTTTTGCATCGGTCACATTTGTAAACTGGACAGCTTTATGGCCTCGTAATTGCACATATTTCGATATCGCTGAAAAATTATGAGTCTGCGTATCGTGTACAGGTGTTTTGAACTGCTCGGAATTGCCGTAAAAACGCAGAAGCGAGAAACATTAGACTGGACCGTGCACGCACTGGGAAAAATCGACCTGTTCCTCACCATACAGTTTCGTTCGTATCCTGTTGAAGTTTGCATCGTTGGAATGCAACGGAAATCATTTCCCCCCCCCCCCCAAAATTCCTCAGGTAGATTTGAGTTGCGAAAATCGCGCCAATTTTTTTTTAGCATTCTCATTCACCGATCTGCGAAGTTATTCTGCAAGGTATGATTTTGGATAATAATAAAAATAAGAATATTAAAAAGAATTTTCGTTGGATCCCAACGATGCAAACTTTAACATTGTTTCGCTCGCTTAAGGCGTTACCCCCACTTGTAGCGCAAAAAAAGGCCTTTTTCATGAATTGTTTAAAAGAAAACTACAAAACTTTTTTAATCGATCAATATACCATCTTAAAGAACACATTTTGAAGAACTTTCAGTAATTTTTTTTATTGAAAAATATTACATTGTTTAGTGGCAAATGGCCGTCAATGACATAATGTTTTTATATACACGGTTTGCGGTGACCAACATTGCGGCGAAGTGGATCATCTGAAAAGAAAATGCGGATGGATTTAGTCAAATATAAGTATAAACTAGTCTTTAATCGAAGGATTTTAAAAAATATTCATTTTTCACAAAATGGCGGACAGTGAAAGTTAATGGTTCGATTTTAACGAAAAAAAAAACGGCCGTTTTTGGCTATAAAACGGCCATTTTTTCGAGAAAAAAAATCGAACGATTAAAGACTACATTTTTATGTATTAAATAAGCCTGCAAAATTTCAAGAAGATCGGTTCATTAGTGTTCGAATAATCTTGGTCACCGACTTCAGAAATGCCATTTTAAGAAAAACGCGTTTAAAGTTTCAATTTCCGGTCGTTTACACAACGGATTCTTCTCTTTCAACGCTCATATCTTAGTCAATTTTGTTCGGATCGACTTGAAATTTTCAGGACATATTCTCAGGTACTTATACTTCAAAAAAATGCAATAAAAAAAATCGATTTTTTCAAAATCGCAAGTGGGGGTAACCCCTTGAAAATATATAGTTGGATAAAAATATTGGGTGAATAGATATTAATGAAAATTTTACTAGTCATTGTAGTATATTTTCTGAATATACAGTAGCATAAGAAGAACGGAGGTTCTTGCACGCGTTCATTGAATATTCAATTTTAAAGTTCACTTCCACTTCCGCTTGATTGCAATGACATTGAAGTTTTCATCGTTGGAATGCAAAGAACATGATTTTTTCCCTAATTTTCTTTAACAGCTTTAAGCCACGAAATCCACGCAAACATTTTTTAGTATGCTCATTTAGCGATCTACGATAATTACGATTATCTACCGATGACGTAGAAATTTGCATCGTTGGAGTGCAACGAGATTTAAAAAAAAATGTTTTGATGATTGTCCAGTCTTTTCTTTGCAAACTCAGATCATTCATTTCCAATAATAATACGTGGAAACGTTTAGGCGATTTTCACACCTAAATATGCTAGAAAAAAATTGACGAATTGAAAAAGATAATACCCGAGTCGAAATTTAGACCCTCCTTTAAACCTCCTTTCGATCCCAATTTGTCATTCAATGGAGGTTCAAGAGGTTCAAATGGAAATCTCAAAAACATGTATATCAGAACCTACTGAACCTCCAGAAGTGGCAGAAATTGGACTTTTTCACTCAAAGGAGGTTTAGTAGGTTCATCTGAACCTCCTTTAAACCCTAGTGAGCCTGATTTAATGCTTACGCAAACCTACAGACCCTCTTTTAAACCTCCTTTCGCCCTACTAACTCTCCTTTGACTCCTTTCACCGGTGGCTCGCAGAGCCTCCTAGCCCTCCTTTAAACCTCTTCTGACCCTACTAACCCTCCTTTAAGCCTACTTCAATATGCTGCCCTCCGCTCCCCCCCCCCTTCTCACCCATCCGCAGTTCACCGATATTCCAAAGAAGGGATAATTGTAATTAAAAAATATTTTCAGATAAACTATATATCATTTATTTATAATAATGAAATAAACTTGAAAACACACAAACAAATGCAGTACCAGCGTACTTTACTGGACTACTAACGTATACTATATTTGTACCATACATATATAGTATTGTATATACTATACATATATAGTGCATATATAGTATACGTTTAATATAACGTTTTTTTAAGTTACACGAAATAATTTATAGTTGTGACAATGTATGTATATGTTTCGAATTAATAAATCAATCTTATAATAAATAATCAAACATCATATTTTTAATTCACACATATAATTTATTTTTCAGATATAGCTTGACCCTACAGAACCTCCTTTGGATCCAATCTTTCATTTTCCTTCTGCTTTGGATTCAAAGGAGGTTCTGTAGGGTACAGATAGGACTTTAGGCCGAAACGAGGTTGTGTAGGTTCACGCAAGCCGAGTCCATAGGCCTAAAGGAGGCTCAGGAGGTTGAATAGAAGGTTCAGTAGGGCTAAAGGAGGGTCGCCAACGGTGCAAATTTCTCCATATAGGTTCAAGGGGAGTCATAGGAGGGTGGCGGTCTGTGCGTTACAAAGGAAATAGGTTCTCGAGCATTCAAAGAAGGGTCTAAATTTCGACTCGGGTAACTTTCGTTGCTTTCCAACGATACAAACTTCAACGTCATTATCCACCGTACAGTTGAAAATGTTCTCGAAATTCATTCGTACACATTAATATTCTGCTGCGATAAGTTGGCACTTTATCTCCCCCTTATTAAGCTGCGATCCAAATGGATTGATTTTTATTTATTTCCTTCTAATCACAATTACGGTGCCTATTCGCGGTTTTTCCATCCACGTAATAATTGATCAACGTGCTCGACACACGTTTACAAAATACGCTGCGCAATTTGCATAATTTTGACATTTATCAATGCGCCCCATCTTCTTCTTCTTTTTCTCCTTCTTGATTGATCACTCTTCCAGGCGTTTTTCTTACCCTACCGCCTCTTTTCCTATTCCGACGTCTTCTTTCTCGAGCTTCTTGTATGCGCGCATAAAATATTAATGAGATCCAAGTTCAAGACGCCAGCGTTGCCGTCAGAACGAAGAAAAGTCTTTGAAAAAATATCTCAACAATGGATTTATCGTTCTTATCATTATGCATGCGCGGGCCATGGCACGTAGATCGCGTGTACCGCTCGGTAGGAGGAAAATAAGAAAGTGAAAAAAAGCCACAAACGAGATACAAAAGTTATTGCGTGGATCGACTTGTGTACTACTTTTTTCCCCCGATACCCTCGCACGTTGGGCAACGCCTCATTAACCAAAGTACCAGCAACGTCATGGCCCTTTAGCCACCTTTTTTCTCCTCCATTTTTTCTTTCCTATCCCGTGCGCGCGCGTTGGCACTTTTTCCACTTTTCACAGTGGGAAGGGGAGAGAGGGGGGGGGGCTCGGTGCTGCTCCACGTACGAGCCGAATATTATTTACCGAAGGATCTCACCCCGTGATAAGTTTTAAATTTATGCACCTAATTTTTATTTCATTTTTCCTCGGCTCTCCCGCTGCCGCGGGACTTAGCAGCGAGATTATGGAAATATGACCATGCCTGGATACTCAGATTTGCATTCGATTACAGTCACTCCGCTCGGGATAAATCGAGCAATCGATACTCTGCAATGCGCTTCTGGGCTATATTTTCCATCGTTGCGCGCATTTGACATTCTTGCAAATAGAAACTTTTCAGCGGAACTGCGATGTTCAAAATGACAATATCAATTTATCGAAAATCTCGCTGTGCCCTGGGATGAAGCTTGCATCATTGAAATGCAACGAAAATTCATTTTCGTGAATCGTAAACTCGTTGTGATCTAAATTTTTTGGCACTTTTGGGCAACGAGAACCACTTAAATGTTTTTTAGTATGTTTTCGAAGTTTATCATCCTAAATTTGCAAGCAAACATTTTTGGGAAAACAAAAATAACGAGAAAATAAAGATTCTTTGTTGCATTACAACGATGCAAACTTGAAGTCGCGCCTTTTAAGTCTTCGGATTAAAATCTGATAGAGAAAAAAAAGTAATTCGATGTGTATGTGTATGTGTGTATGTATGTGTGTGTGTGTGTGTTTGATGACATATACATTTACCGAAAATGATTAACTGATTATCGACTCGTAATATTTGTCGAAAGTTTCATATCCCGTATGTTCTCCATTTGTATGTCATTATTCATCCACCCTTAAGATTGGCATTCATGTACTTTTAAAATAATAATTTGATTTCGTTATCTTAAGATAGTATTGCTATCTAGAGGACTGTTTTGTAGGTAATTTTTAGGATGAAATAACTTTAAAATTGCTCAAGTTTTCTTTTTGAAATTTTTCACACGTGTTTATTGATTCTTCAAGAATATGTACAAGTAAAGAATTATTGTCATGTACGATTGTTAAAATTATTGTTTTGTAAGATTGTTTCCATCGGCACGCGGAAATCCCCCCTCAATTGGCGACCAGTGTCGCGGGCGTTGTATGAATCCCAATTAAAAAACTAACCATATTCATCATCTGTATGAGTGTTATGATCTTGGATACCAAATTCAGCAAAAAAAAAAAACTAGAAAATGTTACAAAATACCGGCATGCTAAACTTTGATTATTCATTTTTCCTTTTTTTCGGACCACTCTACGAGTTATGTATAAAAAAAATTATCTCCACTCGATTCTGCTACCAACGTTGAAAATATATATATATATATATATATATATATATATATATATATATATATATATTAGGGTGATTCATTTCAGGGCAACTTTTTTTTCGTCCCATCGTGCCCGAAAACCTTCAGTTGGTACCCAAAAACAAACTTTCGTGAAAGGGGGGTGTTGGTCGGAATATTTAGAGGTCGCGAATCAAAATTGAAGGTTTCCCATTTGATTAACATTGAAAAAAATGTTTTTCTCATTATTAGTGTTACCATTTCGTGAATTTTGATATCGCGATATTTTCCAAGTGGGTTCTCATAGGAAATATGATACTCCACAATAAAGTTCATTGAACCATGGCCATAAATTCAACCGTTTCAGCGGCATCATTATGTCAAGTGAATATTGTGCAAAATATCTATTCAAACAGCTGTAACGCCTAAGCTTTTAGATATATCGAAAAAAATTCAGATGAGAACTTTGTAGAGAAAGTAATTTTCTACAAAAAAGTCTTATAAGCCGAGCCCGAAAATTCAACTCTTTCTCAGCTATAGGTGGATAAATAGATTTTTTTTGTATAAAAAAAATCTATTTATTTTACTCAAGGAACTTTATTGTAAAGTATCATATTTCCCATGAGAACCCACTTGGAAAATATCGCGATATCAAAATTCGCGGAGTGGTATCACTAATAATGAGAAAAACATTTTTTTCAATGTTAATCAAATGGGAAACCTTGAATTTTGATTCGCGACCTCTAAATATTTTTTGACAACACCGCCCTTTCACGAAACTTCGTTTTTGGGTACCAACTAAAGGTTTTCGGGCACGATGAGTCAGAAAAAAAGTTACCCTGAAACGAATCACCCTAATATATATATATATATATATATATGCGTACGTAAATTGTAAATGCAGTTTCGTCGGTCATCTCTCGACTGACCGGCGTTATTTGTGAACTTATAGCCGGCTGAGTTGGTCCGGAAAGAGGCTAAAACTCGCGTGATACACACCCCAGAGGAAAAGGCCCTCTTCGCGAACCTCTCTCTCCCTCGCTCTGTTACGTATATGGTACTCGGATGAGTGTCGGTCCTCCCGGCTTTTTCCATGTTTGTACCGTAGATATACGTATACGGGGGAGTATACGTTGAGCCGCTCGAGCCGATGGAAACGCTTTGGGGATTGTACGTGTCAAGAATTTCGATACTCACGAACGTGAGTACGTGATCCTTTACTCGCCACTAGCTGCGTTTTGATCCTACATGACCAACGACCCGGAGTACTCTATTCCCTGTGGTTCAGTGAACTTTTAATGAAAATTTCGGTTACCCACGTACGCATGCCAATCTTCGTAAAAACAATTATCATTTACGGCTAATTACTATTGATAATCCCCTTACAAAGCTGTCCGCGATATTACAATCAACGAACGTACGACCGCCATGCACACGGCCAGGCGCGACTATGTTACCGGGACATATATAAATGTCCACCGGAAATGACATATCGTACTTTGAATAGGGCACCGACTGTGAAGAGAATATTAATAATAAGCATGATAAACATCAAAAACAAATTATGTATATATAATCTATATATATATATATACACACACACACATATATATGTATGTATATATGGAAATCATTTGGGGAAATCACCCCAAATGATTTCCAGTTACAATACTTACGAAATCTAGCAAAGGTAATCAGCTTCAAAACTGTACAGTTAGGTTTCAAAAAGATAAAAAAGCATTTTTCAAAAAATTGTGCGTGAATTCGAAGACTCGCGAAGGAATTCGAAAGTGGACGAACAAATGGAAGTATCAGACGGACTTCGCGTATCCTCGAAGGGCATCTATATTCATAAGCCCGAAAGTGAAACGAAGACTGTCGGTATTGGAGCATATCCCATTGGCAGCCGATCATTTTACATTTGTAACATCTTATATTTGTAAAATATCTGTTTGTCTGATGTCAATGAATCAACGAGTACGCGTTTGCTCTACTTCGCCGCGCTTGTAAAGTTCCTTTCTCAAAGTCCCTAGTACGAAAGCTCAGCAGGGTGAAGCTTACGTACTGAGCTTGCATGGAAAAGCAAAGGAAAAAATGGTAACATGTGTTGGGGTGAAGACAAGGATGGCGAAGCATACAATAATATATATATACTCATACATACAGAGAGAGAGAGAGAGAGAGAGAGAGAGAGAGAGAGAGAGAGAGAGAGAGAGAGAGAGAGAGAGAGAGAGAGAGAGAGAGAGAGAGAGAGAGAGAGAGAGAGAGAGAGAGAGAGAGAGAGAGAGAGAGAGAGAGAAAGGATACGGTAAGACCAGGATATGCATAGGGTCGAGTGATGGCACGAAAGGCAGCCAGGCGGTAGGCAAGGAAGCGTGTGTGTATATGTTGATAGGGGAAAAATGTAGAAAAGGGCATTCACCCTTGGATATATTTCGCGCGCACGCGTCCCTCTTCCGTAATACCACATTCGGGACTCCCGGAGCCATTGTATTCCAGGGGAGTTGGTCAAAAACTCCAATCCCCTTCCATCCGAACGCGGTCATATGCAACCGAAGCCTTGTCATATTTCTCGAGCCCCTCTACTCTCATCGTATCCCCCTTCTTGCTCGGACTCTATTCCCGTCTCTCTCTTTTTTTTAACCAGTCCCGCTTTTTCTCCAGCCCATATCCTCGTGATCCCTTGTTTCTCCTGTGCTCACTCTTCTCTGGGTCTCTCTGCCTTTCTTTATCTCGCACTCGTGCTATCCCGCATTCCCTACCGTGACCCCCTAGTCTACTCTGTTTTATTGCACACCTAGGTCTTCCGCCTTCTTTCGCCCTATTCGTCATCACCCCGTTGCTCCGTACTTTCACCCTCTACCCCTTAAGCCCTCGGCCTCCCTGAGAAACACTTTCCTATATTCCAAATGCCACGGGGAAAAGCAGACCGAGCAGGAAGGAAATTGGTAGGCGATGTTGGTGGGTGATACAGACTGGTCTAGGGGATCAATAAAATGCTGTATTCGAAGATCTGATGTGGTGGAGCAGCCGAAAATTGCGTGCTTCATCAAGGAAACCATGCGGCCTGGATAGATGAGAGTACATTCGTGATTTGTATTGCCCATGATGGGAAACGAAAATTTTCATGGGAATTAACAGACCTAAATAAGGCAGTATAAGGTAGATTAGTGGCCCAGTAATCGACATTTTAAGCAGATCGCTCGAGTTGGCAAATTTATACACCCCAACTTGGAAAGTGAGTGGAACTTATTTTAAGTAATTCTCAATCAGTTTTTATTACGAACAAGAACGTCGTTGTGATATTCTCGTGGGTGGTACAGTTTTCGAGAAAATATTTCGTAAAGTCTATGAGACGGTACGGATCATTATATTCTGCGGATCATCGTCATGCCGCCATGACGGTTGGTCTAGTAATCCTGGGAAATAACCAGGAACAAATGAGGAAATTGAAAATGAGGTTTCAGCATTTTTGGATTTCTTGAGGATGTAAAATCGGAAGTGTATTGAATTTAGTATTTCGACAACGTATTGCTTGTTGGTTATCTGCTTGCTAAGGTAGTATATGCGTGTATACATACGCTTTCTCGCACTTCCTGATAGGCAAAGAGACAGAAAAACGTACAAACATCACTATCCGAGCAAAAAAGGCCTAGAGTGCAAAGGGTTATTTTGCAAGTATCGCAAAATCATAAGCGTAAGAGCACACTGTAAACATAGCACTTCTGTGGGTGGTACAACTCACAGAACGAACTTTTATCCTCGTACAATGGTACCTTGCTTCGCGAACCGCTTCGCTTGTAGCCACCTGGCGGATTGTTGGCGAAATACATTCAGGTAATGTCTTCCCGGCCAGAACATTGATATTTCCCAACATGGCGACAAGGCGTTCAAAAACCACGAAAGACCTGCTTTACTTTTGGCCTCATAAAATAATTTGGCTATTCTTTATGCTCAAATCATTGGTTATCGTAATCCCGGTATTTATGATAAGCATTGTTATCCTCGTCGATTATCATTGATGAAATAAATGCTTTTAATGACGACTAGAATTACAACAGATGTATTAGTTTCATCTCAATCAATCATAAATATCTTTGATGAGGTGAAAAGCAAAGTAGCTTTTCTTTAGCTCTTAAAGACAGGCTCCACTTTTCAGAACATGTCAATGTTTTTGCCTGGTAGATGTTACGTGAAGATGTACTTGCTCGCAATGTATCCCGGCCAGAAGATTGTCATTTCCAAACATAGAGGGTGAGCCGTAAAAAATGATTTGGTGATCTTCCCGGTTTGTTCCATGGAAGGGCCTGGTCAGGTAAATCAGAACAGGCAAGTCTGGTCAGGGCTGAGCACAAGGTAGGAAATGCCCGGTCACATTTCTGCACGGGTAGACTCCTACTCGGCTGCATGCTGACGCTTACTTTGATGTGTTTCATGCATTGGAAAAATGAACGGTAAGCCGATTCACCATTGGCTAAAGGGGAATCCCTCTTTTGCGATTCCGCCGAGCAAGCCAGCCGTCGATCCTTCACGAATTTCTTGTAGAATTTCTTATTGCACCTTTTTCTTCATTTCTCAGAGCCCTTCGCGCGTCCCACGGCCCGATAAGAAAGAGAAAATGGTGTTGAAGATTCAGTCCCACGGGCGAATATCCGAAACTCTTTCGTTAACGATTCATCGATTCAGGGGTACCTGCCCGAATGCTCAATTGTTCGCTCAATCACGTGGTAAATCTCCCGCCTGATCCATGGTATACCTCTGTCCTGGCAACGATTTATTTCCGCTTCGGGTATTCGACGTTCTGTGTTCGCCCGTTCGCGCCCGCGCGCACGGAATCATTAATCGGCTCTCCAAAGAGAGCTCCGGATGACGTTGACGAGTGGCAATCCGCGATATATCCTCGAGGAAATCCTGTAAGGTTCGTCCCGTAATACTCTCCGCTGGAAATGCTGGTGCTGTCAGGATACACGGGAAATGGTCGTATCCCGTCTCTCCCTCTCCTTTCCTATTTCGGACAACCTTAACCTCCTTTATCAAGTTGATGAATTGCAGCGCGGCTTGGTTCTTGCCCCAACTGCTCGTAGAAGAAATGCGTCGAATCGCTGGAAAAAGTATCAGCTAAGCTCAGTGGAAGTTCCACCGACAAAGGCAGGGTACGTGTGTGTGTCGCATCATTGTGCAGCTTCGGAGATGCTGGCGCCATCGGATGATTGGACGTTACGAATCAGATCGATGCGTCCAACCCCTAGCGGTTAAAGTTGGAAGTAACAGAGGAACATTGATGAGTCACGACAGTGATTTTTGCAGATATGGCATGTGCATCAAGCTGAAGTTGGGCGCAAACAACTTTAGGCCTCAATCACGCTTTCTACTTTCCGGAAATAGATTTACAACATGGCAAACCTGTCCGTTTACGAATGAAGAAATTCTCTCCATTTCGACGTCACCGGATCGGATAGCTTTTTAAGTTCATAGCTTGAGCAATCTTATTGAGTATGGAAGGCCTGTTTTCGAGGCTAAACAAATTCTTGCGACGAACTAGCGCATTGGAAATGACGAAATTACATACTGCAACCAATGATATATGTAGTGATCATGGCTCGACCTCGTTTGGAAGGTTTTTGCATTTCGACGAACATCACTGATTCCGTAATGAAATTCATCATAGGCCTAATGGAGTACGAGACACACGCGTGGTAGATCCTTCGACTTCTATAGTTGAGCAGTTGAAATACGCCGGCCTGCAAAGTTTACGAGCTCAAAGCAATTTCCCGGCGGAAGTGCCACACCCTGTTTCTCCCTCGGCAACCCTTTCTCTCGTTGTTAACTACCACTTAGATGCGAATTCGAGAACTACCCTCGGCGCGTCTTGAGGAATTTAAGCCCTCTTATTCAAGGACCGAAAGTGCTGACTCGCGCGGAGAATCTCTTCGGCAAAATGCATTCAGCATTAACATATTGCGGGAACGCAATTGCTCGGAGTACGAAATATGATGCGATCTCTCGTCTTGCACACTGTCAGCGCATACAGATTTTTACCAAACAAGTGCAACTATAAATCTCTAGTGATTCATCGATAGCGCAATGGACGCGGGAGTTTCTTTGGAAATTGCATAATACAATTTTCCTATGAACGGAGTTTTCAGAAAAAATGGTAACGTTGGCATCAAATCATTGGAAAAATGATTGCTGATTCCTTGCTTCCTGATGCTTGCAGTTGTTCACTCGATTTCGTCACGTTCGATTTGACCTATCATATGGGGATCATCAATCGAAACTAGTCACGAACCTTCCAGTCCCGTTTATTAACTGTGACGATTTATTTGACATTACGAAAACCCTTTTCGGTGATCTTTTCCGCGTCACCTCATTGGCTCGTATCCTCGTCAATCACTTCACCGGATCGGCGGGCACGCGGGCTTTTTCAATCGTGCTGTACACAGAACTCCAGTTGATATTACTTTCTCCCCTTCAATGATAAGTCACTTCGATTTTTCAAAAAAAAAAATCCCCATCCGCACAAATTTGTTCCAAATTCACGGCGCATTCTTCTCCGTAACGCGTTCCAGTCCGTCGTGTGGCTCTCGTGTCTCGGGGCAAAAAGAGTTTACCACATACCGGGGGGTAAAAAACCATAAATTCTGTCCCCAGTGTTGCGAGGCATGAAGTGTTCTGTTCGATTTTACAAAATGCTGACTTCCTCGACCGGCATGAGTTGTCATTTTTCAACCCTACTGCCATTTTTCTTATCCCCAACTATTTGGGGCAAAGTTCTTTGATTCATCGACAACTCGATAGTCGAACGCCCAATCGTAACAAATCGGCCAAACATTTTGATCGCCACTCCCATGTGTATCCTAGGCAGATCGTGATTCTCCTTCGCATTACACGTAAGAAAATTCTTATTCGTGTATTCTCGACCCCTGCTCGTGCTTTGTGAATGAAAAATCGTCTTCCCCCTAACTATTCTTGTATTTTGCCCGACCCAAATACGATACATAATTAATGGCGATATGTATATAAAAATGCCATGTTTAATACATAAGGGATGAAATACGTAAGGAGATTGGCGTGTTTATATTTCGCTCCTGCACGTTTCGCGAAGAGCAGCAGGGGACAAGTAGCAGTAAAAAGAAGATGGCTCCATTTGGAAATTCCTAGGGAAATGGAATAGTCGATTTCCCCAGATACTGCCAGAAACAAACTAGGAAATTCCCAGCACGTGTCGTCTCAAGAAATTAATTCGCTTCAGTTTCAACAAACCAAATGAGCTGGCATCCTTTTGACTATTTATATTCAGCACCACCAACAAGTATAAAATTAATATTGACTACGCTGTTCTCCAGCTAGTCGAATCATATGGGTCACCATGAGCCGGATTATTTCTCATCCGACTTGTCCACATAATTTCCTCATTTACAATAATCACTCGACCAACGAGCACGAAATAAAAGAAACGTCGAACGAGCTTTTGCGCGTCCGAATAAAACATTTCAACGGTGTATTTATACAGAAAATAATGGAAGCCAAGTGCAGTCTTCTCGAGAAGAAAATTTGCCGTTATAGGTATGAATACTAAATGATACACGAGGCAGTAAGTAGGGTCGTATGGTTTTAGCACATGGTTTCGACATTTACGAGCGTCCATACGCAACGTATGTGCATATATACACACAAGGGCTTGCTGCACGAGAATATTCCACCTTAAACTTGCGTATATCTGTACAACGTGCGAGTTGCATACACGCATATTTATATATTGTAAACAGACTAATACAAAGTGGAAGGCGTATAGGCGGATACATAATACAAGAGTGAGAGAGAGAGAGAGAGAGAGAGAGAGAGAGAGAGAGAGAGAGAGAGAGAGAGAGAGAGCATGGTGCTATATTTGCTCACGTACGTTCATGAGAGGCACGTGCTCCAGACACACGTGGGGCTGCTCTCAAGCGAACGAGATACCTCGACAGATGTCCAACGTTGCAGATATAGCGAGTGTAGATTTTACACGAACGTCTATCTACGTCCTCCTAATGATGGCGTAGGCTAAGACTCACATGCACATTTCCGCCGTATCCCATCGGGCAATCAGCTTGAATATTGCTCGTGCGGTCACGGCGTACGTGGAATAAATATGTTCACAGTTACGAAGGATTTCCCTCGTGCATGAAAAAAAGAACGGTGGCCTAGGGACAAACACGCCGAGTCCCTGATGATTCTCACAGGACATCATCGTCTACGAGAGAGGTCAGTTAAAAAAACGGTACATATGTTTCCTACCCAAGACAATCCTCATATGGTGGACGTACGTTGGAGGATTGGCAGTTGGCATTTGTGCATTGATAATGCCGAGACTCACATAACAGTCAATCAAATTATCGACACCGTATCCGTCATCGACGGGAGCTCCACTTCAAAGAAAACAATCGGCCACAAGTTACCGCTAACGATTGGAGACTCGACACACGAATAGTGCGGGCTCACCCCTTGCCACTTAATACCAAGGGACACCTTCATTGCTAAGTTTAAACTGATTGCCAGCCGCAACGACACCGAATATCCTCTATGCCGAATTTCACCCTGCCGTACGGAGCCTGACGACAGCCGTCCGCTCGTCATATTGTGGAGAATAAAGCCCCCAAAGTGTGTGTGTGTGTGTGGGGTAGATTGCGGTATACGTCGACGAGTCTGAAGATATCACGAGGATAGGGGTGAGCCTGGAAGGACGGAGCGGTGAGTCGGCTACCTGTGTAATATTGATCCATGAGCCAACCACCCTGGGGTCCTTATTACCCTTCCCGCGGCAAGCTCGTTTTAGGAGGGATGTTCCATAACTGACGGCAGGCGCTGAAATGAAAACATCGGCTTTTCGCTCCGTACTATCGGAGAAGCACGAAATAGCTAGCAGGATGTCGAGCTCTTGAGGCCTGCTTTTCTTTACACGCGTATACCTATGCATGCATCGTTGATCCTAGCCGAGAAGCTGTTGATGTACTTCCAAGCGGCTCAGCGATCCATTGGGGATAGATACCAATGGGGAGTGCCACGTCACACTATTCTTTCGCCTGAGGCATCGTCAGTTCGCTGTTGTACTTCTCGGTTCAACTTGCCTGTCATATTTATGAGCTACCACTTTGAATTGATCACGAGAAGCTGACTGCTCGTTTGAGGACAAATACTTGTGATTTCCGGTGCTCATTCGTTGCGGCTGTACTTCCAAAAAGCCCACACCTCCGAATAATTTAGAACTTCGCGTACTTATGTATGACTCGCTGATCACGAATATGATAGGGAAAATACCCGCAAATTTTATTTTCAATGTCAAAACTAAAAGAACGGATTTTTTGAAGTTTTTGTATTTTATTTTAACAAATATTGATCTTGGAGAAGAATGTCTTTTACGAAAGTTGTAGGCTGTTAAAAGACTGATATTTTATGTTCTGTACTGGTTTCGTCTAAAACCATTCAATATACGAGAAAATTAAATATTAGCGAAAGAGAAAAGAATGGAAAACATGCTCTGCAACCACCCCAGTGGTGTACACTCCCCAAGATTCCACACACCCATCCAAGGTGCCCAACAAACCCACCCCAGTGTTCTACGCACCCCGCGATTCCACGTACCCATCCGAGGTGCCCTCCGCCCACCCCAGTGTTCTGCGCACCCCACGATTCCACACACCCATCCGA
Organism: Ophion obscuratus; assembly: GCA_964007375.1. Classification (NCBI taxonomy): domain Eukaryota; kingdom Metazoa; phylum Arthropoda; class Insecta; order Hymenoptera; family Ichneumonidae; genus Ophion; species Ophion obscuratus. The sequence goes on along the minus strand of OZ023321.1, from coordinate 27,071,020 downwards.
GGTGCCCCCCGCCCACCCCAGTGTTGTACGCACCCCAAGATTCCACACACCCATCCAAGGTGCCCAACATACCCACCCCAGTATTCTACGCACCCAGGATTCCACGTACCCATCCGAGGTGCCTTCCGCCCACCCCAGTGTCCTACGAACCCACAATCCTACGCGCCCATCCGAGGTGCCCCCCGCCCACCCCAGTGTTTTACGCACCCCACGATTCCACAAACTTATCCAAGGTGCCCAACAAACCCACCCCAGTGTTCTACGCACCCCGCAATTCCACGTACCATTCCGAGGTGCCTTCCGCCCACCCCAGTATTCTACGCACCCCACGATTCCACACACCCATCCGAGGTGCCCTGTGCCCACCTCAGTGAACACACACCCCACGATTCAACATACCCGAGTTTGTTTGGGTTTGTTTTCCTTGCTGTTTGTGTTTGTTTTGTTTAGGTTTATTTGAGCCCATATGCAGTAAAGTGCGAAAGTAGATAATATCGAAACTAATGGAGTTTAGCAAAATATACTTGTTGGAGTATTGTCCCATTTTTCTTGGAAAATAATGATTTGAGACAAAATTTGTATGGAACATAAATTATCAGTCTTTTGATGGGCTACAACTTTCGTACAGGACATTTTCCTCTACGATCAATATTTGTTAAGATAAAATAGAAAAACTACAAAAACCCGTTTTTTTCTCGGTTTTGATCTTGAAAATCAGATTTGCGGGTAATTTCACTATCATATTCGTGATCCACGAGTTAATACATAAGTACATGAAGTTCTAAATTACTCGGAAGTGTCGGCTTTTCGGAAGTTTATCCTTCGTTGCTGCTGCTTGCACTTTTGCAGCCTATGGCGAAACTTTGCGAAACCTGATGTTTCCTGATGATTGCTTGGACTCTGGGACTTCTGGCTTAGCTTTGAGGGATTCCTCGCGCGAGTGCGGAGCGCCATCGTGCCTCGGAAGAGGCAGACGGGGCTGCAACCTAATTTCGAATGCACAGACGCATCTGCGAGAATTGGTACATCAGCTTACAATGTTTCGTCTGGACGAATTGCGCCTTGCGTGTGGCCACGACCAATTTTTGTCGCCCCTTTAGTCTTTACGGCTAATGCACGTCCGCGTCTCTGCACAGTTGATCACCTGTCTCGAACGATCCTGTGTGCGTCCGCTGTCACGGGGTTATTGACGTCACAGTTGTGTGACGTTCCGTGCTTATGCCTCCACCAATATAGGTAAACTTGAGCTTCGCACCAACTAAAACGCCCAGTTTGCGCTGCACTCTCTGTGTATGGCTGCGGTGGAATTAACTGTAGACGTTGAGCTAATGTTTATAAGACGGGGATCCAAATACTGTAAAATATACGCACTACAACTTGTTTCCCGGTGTAAAAAAAAAACGTGTGTTTGCTCTTCCTGACGAAAGGAAATATCTGCCAGATGTATTGCGTCATTCAGCTGCACGTTCGACTTCGTGGCAACGCCATATGGGAGCAGTGCTTGGTCTTCTCCGCTCCAGCTTGAAATAGGCAAATGCTTGGTCTTCTCCGAGTAGAATTTAAAAGCGTGGATTTTTGAGAACGGTTTTTTAGAGCTGTCTACTAGTTCTCGTAGTCGTCATTGAGCCTGTCGTCAAATTCTAGGATGACGTCTCCTCGTCGTCCAATCTCACTTCGTAGGGCTGTGAATAAATCATTGGCGATCTTCTTGACGCAAAATTGATTGTGGAAAGCAATCTCCCGATCATCGCTCGTACATTGTGGAAGATGACCTTAAGATTAAGGGGTCTTCTCACTTTAAACGCTAAAAAAGGCAATTTTCACGAATTTTGTGATAGGTTTATATTATAGATATTGATATAAAAGTTGTTACACTTAATAAATACACTTTCGAAATACATAAAAAAGATTTTTTAAACGTATTTATGTAACCCAAACAAACTTTAAACACGTTTTTCTCGAAACAACGTTTTCGAAGGATTGTTGATAAAATCTTTGAAACTATTGAACCGATTCTTATGAAATTTTAACCACATATTCTTTATAATTATAGCTATAGCGCATATAAAGGATTTTTAAAAAATTTGATATTCACTATTTTTTTGCCAAAAACGGCGAAAACACGTTTTTTTTTGTTTTTTCGAAAATTGTCCACCATTTTCCTATCCTAATGAAATTTAAACCACATATTCTTTAGAATTATAGCTAAAACGCATATAAAGGATTTTTTTAAATTTTGATATTTACTATTTTTTTGCCAAAGACGGTGAAAACACGTTTTTTTTTGTTTTCTCGAAAAATGCCCGCCATTTTTTTATCCTTATGAAATTTTAACCACATATTCTTTAGAATTATAGCTATAGCCCATATAAAGGATTTTTTAAACTTTTGATATTTACTATTTTTTGCCAAAAACGGTGAAAACACGTTTTTTTGGTTTTTTTCGAAAAATGTCCGCCATTTTATTATTTTTGCATATGCCAAAAATCATATCATTTGTGCTATAGCCATTAGGGGGGTATACCAGTGTGAACGCGAATTTTTTTGGAGATTTCGGGAATTTTTTTGGAAGAAAAGTACTCAATTAAATGTTTCGGAAAATTAAGAATATATTTGGCTATATTTTACCTATATTACATAATTTTTTCATAGAAAAATATTGAGATGCAAACGACTTATGCACTGCCTTCGGAATATCGCTAAACTGGAAGGTATTTACTGTACAATGAAGTAGGATTTTCGAAAAATATCAAAATCTAACAAATTGGCGTAGTTATGAAAAAAAGTCTGTTTTCTTGCCTATAAAATGGTCACTTTTTTAATGCCAAATCATCAATTTTTTTCCATAAAAATATCCTACGTCATTGTAGAGTAAATATATTCGAGATTACTCAATTCAAATTTCAAGTCAATCGGATAAGTGCTCTTTGAGTTACAATGTCAGCAAATTTGAAGAAATATCATTTCGAGAAAAACGCGTTTAAAGATTTAACTATCGATTTTTGCAAGATAAAATTATATTTACCATAAAAACTGTTTATTACAGGATATTCTTGAAAGTATAAACTGTCGAAAAAGGAAAAAAAATAGATTTTTCAGAAGTGTCACACTGGTATCCCCTTAACATACTGAATGAAAAACCGTTTGTTTGGGTTTGTTTCGGATGATCCATCTCCGAGATTTCATCAACAGTGCAGACCTACCATTTTTTTAGGACATTTTTTTAACTCCCATTTTCGTCTATAAATAGTGACTTAAATAAATAATTTTTTTTAAATGTATTTCGAAAGTGTATTTATTAAGTTGAACAACTTTCATATCAATATCTCTAATATAAACCTATCAAAAAAAAAATCATGAAAATAGCCTTTTTTAGCGTTTAAAGTGAGAAGACCCCTTAATTATCGGTGCTTCGGCAATTACGAGACACACGCTGGATCGCGATATTACATACAAGGGATGGAAAAAGGGTATTTGAAAAAAAATGGTCAATGAAAATCGACCGGCCAGTTGCTATTTGGTTTTACTCGTTTTATTTCATCACTTCGCGTTGTTTAATTTCCAAACTACGTATACACAGGCGATGAGGGAGGAACGGGAGGTTGAGCTTGTCAAAGGTAATCCGAAAGTCAAATTGCATTCGTCACTTGATATTTCAACTTTGCCGTGCATTCAAACACGTTACGTAATCGAGGCTTCAAGGATCTTTAATCCCCATTGATCATTGAATTCCGCTTCCAACAGTATCGCATATCGCATACGTATAGTGTTGAAGTTTGCATCGTTGGGACACGAAATTTCTATTTACATTTTATTTTCCTTGTTTTTATTATTATAGAACATCTTTTTAAAATATTTATATTGTAGATCGCTAAATGAATATCTTAAAAAAAAGTCGAGACTTTTTTGTAGGCAAAATCTGCCAAAATAAATTAAAAGAATTCATAAACATTAATGTTCATTGCATTCCAACTATGCAAGCTTCAACATAATCTACACGTGAGTATCTGCCTCCTCACCAGGCATATACACAAATAGGACCACTGGCTGTAGCTTCGAAATAACGATGTCCTATTTTTTCGAATATCGTACCGTTTTGGTTGAATATTCTCAACCGTTTTTGACTTCTTCTTGATATAAAAACAGAAAAATGATTGTTGAAGCATCGATGTTCTTTGCAGAAAAACGGAAATGTGCATCGAGTTCAGAATTTTTCTTTCGGTCGTACAACTCAAGGGATATTCTCACTTTAGACGCGAAAAAGGCTATTTTCATGATTTTTTTTTATAGGTTTATATTATAGATATTGATATAAAAGTTGTTACACTTAATAAATACACTTTCGAAACACATTTTTTTTTTAATTTATTTTTTAAGTCACTATTAGTAGACGATAATTGTAGTTAAGAAAATGTCCTAAAAAAATTGTAGATCTGCGCTGTTGATGAAATCTCGGAGATGGATCATCCGAAACAATAAAATCAAACGGTTTTGGATTCAGTATGTTAAGGGGCCAGTCCACTTTGGAGCCACGAAAAAAGGCTTTTTTCGAGGATTTTATAAAGGATATGAATATAAAAGTTGGTGGGCTTGATAAATAAACTCTTGAAATGCATTTTTTTAAAATTATTTATTTTCATTCATTTTTAAGTACAAAAACTAAAGTTTAACGTAACGCCTCAAAAATAGGTAGGCTAGGTAGCTCCGTCACAACTCGGCAACGGCTTGTCTGAAACAAAAAAAAAATCAAAGTCCATTAGATTCAGTATTACACCAGCTACAAAATGACCCTCGGATATAAAGTTTTATCAAAAAATAAAAAAATTACAGATAAAAAACGAAAAAAGTATTTCAAAAACGCGTTTTTTCGCAGTTTTTTGCAAAAAAAGAGTAAAAATAAAAATGTTTAACATCGTCAAGGGTCATGTTATTGCGAATCATGTTTATAATATGTGGTTCAAATTTCAAGACAATCGGTTTATTAGTTTTAGAGATACGATGGAGCTAGATTTTGAAAACGTTGTTTCGAGAAAAATGCATTTGAAGTTTATACTATGAAAAACTCTTACCTAAACTCAATCGGCAATTCCTGCACCGTACAAAATCCCTTCTGATTGCTCATCATCGTCGATTCCTTCAAGTCTTGCTCGCTTTCGATTTTATGAAATTTTCAAAGTGGACTGGCCCCTAAATGGCTATAGCGCATATCATACGATTGTTTATATATGCAAAAATAAAAAAATGGCGGACATTTTTCGAAAAAACGTGTTTTTTCACTGTTTTTGGCCAAAAAAAATAGTAAATATTAAAATATTGAAAAATCCTTGATATGGGCTGTAGCTATAATTATAACGAATATAAGAATCGGTTCAGTAGTTTCGAAGATTTTATCAAACTATCACAAAACGTTTTTTCGAGAAAAACGCATTGAAAGTTTGTTTGGGTTACATAAATACATTTAAAAATTTTGATGTATTTCGAAAGTGTATTTATTAAGTGTAACAATTTTTATATCAATATCTATAATATAAACCTATCCAAAAAATTCATGAAAATAGCCTTTTTTAGCTAAGTGAGGTGACCTCTTAATGGCTCAAACATTTATTTGATTTGCGTACTTTGGAGCTAGTAAGTGTCCATTCCTTTCTCCCTGAAATTGCTTTTTTTTTCAAGTATCCATCGGCCACTTCCAATTTCGGAGAAGGGCTTAACAATCAGCGCGATTGTCGCTCCATTTAGTTTCGAGTTCGGAGGCACAGTAAGCGCTATTACCCTCGTTAGCGTCTCAAGGTATTTGCCCTTGATCGCTTAGCCGAGAGAGAGAGAGAGAGAGAGAGAGATGCCATTTTATGGTCAACTCAATAAATCGTCCTCCTTAATTTCGTTTCTTTTCCTTACTCGTCTCATTGCGTGTGTTTGTGATCAAACTCCCTGGAACTCGTTGTCCTTAAGTGGCTTTCCTTCGGATCGGATTCCGCCGCGACCGCGATCCTGGCAAGGGCACATCCGTCAGGTTTGTTTGTTTTTTTTTCACTTCGTGGCCTTTTTTTATTCCGCCGTACTGAATTCTTACCGGATCTGCCGCGCCGATTCATCGCGTTCGCGTAACCTTTACGATTTCTGTGAAAGTGACCTCCGTATCCAAGACCACGTGATCTGTCGATTTTCGCCGAGGCTTCAAAAGCTTTCGAAGAATTTTTGCAACTTTTCCATTACCTCTTGGCTACATTGTTCTCGCCTAATTCGCCGGAGATAAATGTTTATATAAAAATGGAAAATGGCCCAAAGTTTTTTCACTCCACCTCGACTTTGTTGAGGCGAATGATAAATACGTTAAAAAAAATGTTAACGCTCGTTCAGTGGAAAAAAACGAGGCAGGCACCGCATCGAAAGGCTAATTGAAATTTTCCACGGGCATTTTTACGACGAAATCATAAAATCCCGTCGCAAGATTGGGGAAAAATGTTTCTGGCGTTAATCCTCGGACAAGTTTGCGGCAAAGTTTGGCCGTTGGGAGAGAAAAAAACAGAGTGCTTGAAACTTCGCCAAAAATGGCATCGACGTTTTTATTTATAAGCTCGAGTACGAAGAGGAAAAAAAAGAGAAAGAGGAAAAATGTTTTTGGCACGCCCGAGTAATCAGCTTGCGAAGTCATGCGTGTTGCTGTAACAACAACGGAGAAGAACGGTTCGTGGTTCACCATTGGGCGGAGACGGAAAATGAGCTCGCAGGAATGACGTATCTGGCACCTCATTAATTTAAACCAGGTGGCGAGACGCGAGACGAGAACGATGATAAAGGGACAAGAGGAGGCACTGAGAGGGTCGTCGTCGTCGTGCAAGACAAGTACCAGTCGTACATGTATGCACACCCTGTACACGTAATACTCTCGCTAGACCCCCCGCTTCCACCCCTCGGTCCCAGAGTATGAAGAGATATCGCCAGTTTTAACGGCGGGGTAAAGTTAATTCGACGAAAAAAAGGCATGTTTTTAAGATTTTTTTGGCGTAACGAATAGTGTTCGTTTATTGAAAAATTTACATATAATAAAGTAACATTTGAACAACATTCTCCTAAATTTGCATTGCAAAATATTCAAAATTGAGCGAGTGAAAATTAAACCCCGGAGGCGCCTCGAAAAAAAGTTGGTTTGCGGTGTGCACCATAACTCGCAACGGAATCATTTGAAACAAAAAAATCAATATGCATTTGTTAAAGGAGATGTTTCTCGAGGTAATGACGGGAGGATTTTTTTTTCGATTTTTCGATTTTTCGTAGCACTTGGGAGCCAAAAACCCGATTTTCGCTAAAAAAATCGGCTAATTTGTTGTTGAAAAATTAGTAATTATTAAAAAAAAACAAAAAATCTCTCGACAATACCTGGTGAATTATGTGAAGAAGTACTGTGCAAAATTTCAAAGCGATTGGTTCAGTAGATTTTGAGTTATCGTGCACACGGACTTCAAATATGACAAGTCTCAGAAAAACGGTTTGAAAAACGCAGAAGAGAAGAGAACGGCATGGAGCAATAGACGCTCAAATACTCATAACTTCGTCAATGTTACTCCGATCGACTTGAAATTTTAACACAATATTCTTAATATATTATGCTGTCATTTAAAAAATTTAAAAAAAAATTTAAAAAAATTTAAATACTTTACCCCGCCCTTAAAAATAGCTCAAGGAGGCACAGTCTCATTTGTAGTCCCATCGTGCTTTGGGAAATATTTTAGGCGACTGAACCCCCTTTCCCTTCATATCAGAACCTGGTATGCTGTGGAAAAAAGTCACAAGTTTTCCAAACTTTTGTGCAACGACGACCGCTGCGAGTGTCCTGTCTGGCCTCGCACGGGAATCTTTGGGGATCGATGTGCCCAATCGTGAGATTCATTTGCAACAATGAACTTTTGCAGCGGCGAATAATTGAAGCGCGTAAGACGTCGTGACATTGTGGAGAACGGTCGGTGTTCGGTATCTTGAAGTTTGCATCGTTGGAACGCAACATACATTAATTCTTTTTCATTGATAACATTTGTTTCTAGCCGATTTAGGCGATGGACATCATGTGCACGTTTTTGCGTATTTTTATTACAAATTTACGATCCCAAGTTGCAAAAAAATGGCTTCGAATAATAATAAAATGAATAAATAGAGAAAAAAAATCGTTGCATTCCAACAATGCAAAATTCAGGGGCCTTCTAAATACACTTTCGAAATACATTAAATTTTATTTATTTATTTATGTAACCCAAACAAACTTTGTACGGCTTGTTGATAAAATCTTCGAAACTACTGAACCGATCCTTATGAAATTTAAACTACACTGTAAAGAATGATATGAAATTTACAATACATTTAAGATAAAAAGGAATTGAATTTTACGAACTCAGTAGATGGAATGAAATTTGAAACACGTGTACCGTAAATTAAAAAAAGGAACACGAAATTCTAACGTGGATATAGAATTTAATAGATGCAACATGGAATTTCAAAGACAGGTTTGTAAATTTGTGGAAAATGTATTGCATTAATCCGTGTCTTCAATTGAAAATTACTACAGATGTATAATAAATCAATTATAAAAAACAGAGCATTGAAAATACACAACAAGTTTGAAATTTATTTGCAGCAGCCTGAAAAATATAATATATGTGAAACTGAATTTTACGATACGTACAATGCATGATCACAACAGATTTATTTAAAAGTGCGAAACTGGAATTGAAAAAAAATGCGTAAACGCTGATGAAAATCACATGAAACAATGTGAAAATTATATTAAATTTACACTACATTTAAGGCACAAAAAAATTGAATTTTACGAACTTAATATACGAACGGATTTAATATACACTCGTACATTGATATCAGCGAATGGTTCTTGATTTCAATATACATGGATGTGAACATTTTTTTACATGTGCATTATTTTTCAAACCCACAAGTATATTAATATTACGGAGCTACACTTTTATTTTTAAAATAACCTGCTTTGGATTTTAAAAATAGTATCTGAAATTTCATAAACGGCGTCCGCATAAAAACATCATACACTTGTGTATTAATTTTTACACAGAAGCTTTTTACAGTGTACATTAGAGAATACACACCCGTGAAATTAATACACACCCGAATGCTGATATTAGCAAATGGTTCTTGAATTTAATATACACTCGTATTTTGATATCGGCAAATGGTTCTTGATTTCAATATACTTGGATGTGATTATTTCTTTACACGTGCATTATTTTTCAAACGCACAGGTATATTAATATTACGGAGCTACACTTTCATTTTTCAAATAACCTATTTTGGATTTTCAAAATCGTATGTGAAATTTCATAAGCGGTATCCGCATAAAAACTTCCTACACTTGTGTATTAATTTGTATACAGAATTTTTTTCCAGTGTACATATTCTTTACAACTATAGCTATAGCGCATATCAAGGATTTTTTTAAATTTTGATCTTTACTTTTTTTGCCAAAAACGGTGAAAAAAACGTTTATTTTTGTTTTTTCGAAAAATGTCTGCCATTTTGTTATTTTTGCATACATAAAAAATCGTATGATATGCGCTATAGCGATTAACATACTGAATCTAAAATCGTTTGATTTTTTTCTTTCGGATGATCCATCTCCGAGATTTCATCGGGACTGTATTGAAATTTCGAATTTTAATATTCCGAAATTCAAGATGGGGCCGGGTTGAAATTCCGAACTTTGAATGATCAGAACGCACAAAACTTCGAAAATATACTACCCCGGAAGATCAAAAGTCCGAAAGAATTTTACACGAAAGACCAAAACTCCGAAAATCTGAACACCGTCAAAATAATTCGGCTATGGAAGTTTTAAAAGTTTCAAAATTTTCAATAAATCGACGAATTATTTCAAGATTTTTTTTTTACTAACAAGTGATTTTGCGTCATTTTTTAAATTTGTCTAGATAACGTTACACGTCCCAGGTAGGAAATCCAAAGGCTGACGATGGAAACAAGCTTGTGCGAGCCTTGTTTCACCGAGCCTGAGTGAGACAGACCTCGGCCAGGTTTCTTTGCATCGTTTGGAGCAGCCTGGAACCAAGACTGGCTGCTTAGCCTAAACTCAGGGTTATTTCAAGCTTTATTCAGCCGGTGAATTTTAAGGCTAAAAAATCAAGGCTGGATACAGGCTTGTTTCAGGTTGTGATAAAAAAAAAAGTTACAAATAATATTTTTTCTGTACTTTTATGAAAAAAAAAATTTAGCAATAAATGCGAGAACATTTTGAAATTGTGTATCTGCAAAAAAAAATTACGCTACTGACATTTTACTTCGTCCTCTATCTTAATTTTCTAAATCAATTTGACGCAATAAACATTCTTTACAAATTTATTAAATTTACCCCAATCTAGAATATAGAAAACTAAAAACAGGCCTCATATAGCCTCGAGAAGAGTTTGGGATAAGCCTGGTCATAAATGATCGTGAAGGCTTCATTAAGGCTCGTTTTGGGCCTTGTTGTTTCGTCTTTTCAGGCTCAGTACAGGCTTTCCTACCAGCCTTTGGTCAAGCCTGTGTGCAAGAGCCTGAAACCGCGTTATCATTCAGAGGTTCAGCTAGGCCTGAAATCAGGCTGGTGCTGAGCCTGAATTTAAAAATGTGAGCCTTGTTTCAGAGCTTGGCGAGCCCTTTTTTCATCGTCAATTCCTACCTGGGGTTCTACATAATTTACGGTCAATTGTATAGACTTTCGCTGAAATTCCGAACTTTGAATGTGCCGACGGTTTACAATTCCTAATTTTGATGTTCCGAAATTGCAAGGTCCGTCAAGATCATGCCAGCGAAAGTCTACACAGTTGACTGTAAATTATGTAGAACGTATAACATTGTCTAGACAAATTTAAAAATTGATGCAAAATCACTTCTTAATAAAGAATTTTTTTTTATATAATTCGTCGATTTATTGAACATTTTGAAACTTTTAAAACTTCCATAGCCGAATTATTTTGACGGTGTTCAGGTTTTCGGAGTTTTGGTCTTTCGTGTAAAATTCTTTCGGAGTTTTTATCTTTTGGGAATTTAAGCGTTCTGTGATCATTTAAAGTTCAGAATTTCAACCCGGCCCCATTTCATCAACAGCGCAGACCTACCATTTTTTTAGAAAATTTGTTCAACTACCATTTTTGTCTATAAATAGTGACTTAAATAAAAAAAATTTATGTATTTATTAAGTGTAACAACTTTTATATCAATATCTATAGTATAAACCTATCAAAAAAAATTGTTTAGCATCTAAAGTGAGCATCTAAAATGCATCTAAAGTGAGCATCTAAAAGCATCTAAAGTGAGCATCTAAAAAGCCTTTTTTAGCATCTAAAGTGAGAGGACCCTTTCAGCGTCATCGGTATCCAATAACAGACTCAACAATAGCAAATAGCAGGAACGAAGACAATTTTATACGCTCGGCAATTTTCGCAATTCGATAGAAGATTTATGCTATTTGTTTCAACTGCGAACTTTTCGAAATCGTTCCGCCTGGTAATATCGCTATAAATGGTAGAAATAAATTGTTGCAACCAGCGAAGAGACCCGATAATCAACGGAAATATGATCAAGAATTTATGGTGGGCCAAAAAGTTTTGTTTGGTCCCCTCGCGAGTATCGAGAACGGACAATTTCAATGGCATATCGCATGAATCTGGACATGCAAATCTCCCGAAGAACTTTCGGTAACTATCGGAGATAATTCGGTTGTATGCTCTGTATATATGTACATCTATACATGTATGTGTGATTCATCGCAAGGCCGTCTCGTTTCGAAACGATTAATTTCTCAGTCCTCAGACAAGGAAATGTACATACAGAGCACTTTCACGTGCGGTCACCAGTGCAGAAATTTGTCGGGCAGTTCTCGAATCCTACCAAATCCCCATAAAGATCTGACATCGGGATGCTGCACGTGGGAAGTCTATATTGAAATCCAAGTGAATTTCACGCTAGTTCTCGATTGACGTTGTATGAGAATTTTTCATTTGAAATTGTCAACCGGAATTTGTTGGATTTCCCAAAAAATATCCTTCTGCTAGGGACACATGGGGAGACGAAATTTAGGCGAGAAGAATTGCTGGGTTTCATGATTTTTTTTTTAAGGCGAGATTTCTTCACGGTTTTTGAGACTTGGGGGATGTTTTATTACTACTTTTGACTATTACTTGGTATTTTTTTTTAATTGGTCTTATAAAATGGCGAATGTATGGCACGGTCTTCTAAACGGGTTGCTGTGGATGTTGTACACAGCTGTGCTATGGATGTTGTCAGACGGCGTGACATGTAGCATCGGCGGGATCAATCTGAACAAAAAAACCGCAAAATATTTTTTTCAGTAACACTCATACGCAGAATATGAACCAAGAAAAAATAAAAATGTTGAAAATCAATTAAATGGTACGCTTTGAAACGAAAAGATTGAGTTTTCCGGAACAAGATGGCTACATTTTGGAATAAAAAATAATACCTTTTTTATTTTCAAAAACATTTAGAGTTATGTTTTAGACAATAAGGTAAGAAAGATTTATACCAAATTTCTGCAGAATCCGCCGATTAGTTTTTTAGCTATACGTCACAGTTTTGAAAATGCAGTTTAGAAGACCGCGCCACCTTCGCCACTTTTAAAGATTAATAAAACAATTAATACCATGAAGCAGCCAAAAAATAGTAATGAAATATACCATAAGCCTAAAAAATAGTGAAGAAATCTTGCCTTTAAAAAAAATCATGAAAATCAGCAAATGTTTTCCTTGTCTAAAGTTTCCCTTAAGATGTACTTTTTAAAGATCCGCTCATTTAGTATATCTCTATATTTTGTCTAGAAATGCATTAAGTATCGCATCACATTCTGGTCGATAATTTGGGAATCCTCTAGAATTCAAATTGGGTTCGTACATTGGATTCTAGCGGGGAACCCCGATTAGAATCTAATGTACGACCGTGACATTTAAGTACAGAGATCCAATGCGTTCGCCCATTGGATCCCTAAGACAATTTCTGCTCAGCCATGTGCGAATGAAGGAGAAAAGAACGACGTTGAAGTTTGCATCGTTCGAATGCAACGAAAGTCATATTTTATTTGTGATTTCGCAATTTTCTTCATTATCCAAAGACTTGCTTTTTCGAAAATTGAGGTCACACATTTCGCACAAGAATCCGTAGAAACATATAAGCAATTTTCACATCGGCTAGAAAAAAATTGAGTTGTCAAAAAGAATTAATTTTCGTTCCGATTCAACGATGTAAACTTGAACATCATCGAAGATTTCCCTTCAGTGCCAGGAACGACGAATTTTTTTATTTTTTATTATTCTTCCAATTGAGTTTTATTTACACAATTTTTGGTGTCATTGCTCCGAGAGTCTCTACACAATTATGGGATCGGATGCTTTTTTTTACATGTATGCCGCAACTTTAGTCTTTGCCTTTCGGCTGTATATTTTTCTTTTTGTTGACGACGAATATGCAGCGGAAGAATTGCCAAACATCGTTACGGTATCGATAAGCTCTGCTTTCGTCCCAGTCGCTCGGGTTATATATTTTGTTTATAAGTACAGATGAACGGAACAATTTGCATTTTTAGGGTGCAACATCGCGTGTGCTGCGATGTTGTAGCTGTACGTTTTCTCATTCTTCGTTGGACCACCGGGAGTATACGACGAGTTTTTTTCCAATGACGATGCATTGATACAAATCTAACCTCTAGAAATGTCTAGAAAAATGTAAGACAAATTAACGAGATTAGGGAACGGACCCATAAATCTTGAAGTTTACTGATATTTTTGGCACTTCTACTCCACTGCGTCGTTTTCGAGCACAGTATTAAAATATCGACTACTTAGGTGACTTCCTCATCAAACATCAACAATTCTGCCGCACTTCACGAACATCCTCAAGAAACTCCAAAAATGCCCGAAGTCCAACACATTTTTCTCTCGCAAGCGATCTAGCCGAATTTCCGAAATCATCATAATCTAATCATTAACGGACATATCAACGTCCAAAATAAATCAATATCCTTCAACGCTGATTGGAAAAAGCCTTGAGCCTCCCAAATTGCCGTATTCGCGTACTCAGCGATGCTGTTTTTATCGGGTCGTTGACATCGCATTCGCTCTGGAAAGTATCCGAAAAACAACATTTCGTTTTCCTCGTGGCAAATAACGGAGAGTCGATAAATATTTGATCATTTCCGAATCTTGTATCAAGGAGAAGCGTTTTACTCGCGGGATATTGAAATTTATCCTTACACGCAGCATTTTACTCGCATCAATTGGTTCGTGACATGGAAGTTTGCTTTGGATACTATATTCGCTGATCATTCGGTACATCCACTACCGGAGGGCTCAGCCTGCGAGGGACGAGCAAGAGAGAGAGAGAGAGAGAGAGAGAGAGAGAGAGACAGAGAGAGAGAGAGGAGGGGGGATATTGGCGATGTCAAAAGCTCTCTCTGATGTTGTATATGGAGGCTTCGGAAATTCTACATGCAATATATGCGCGTGCTTTTTCCGTCCTGTACCAGCCTGCCGAAAGTAGCCCTGGAGAATTGCGATTACCGGGTTCGCGAGAGGGGTCTCCAGCATGATTGATTGCCTATCGAGGAATCGGGAAGCGCTTGAAGAAGCAACGTGACAGAATAAGAGCGGGAGCGAAAGAGAGAAGTAGGGAAGCGATCGACCCAACCCGAGGCTCTCGAACCCGTAAGTCCGTAACCCCATCGCCAACATAGAGCTCGGGCTAATCGATAACCGCAATGTTTCGACAGTCCCACGTTTTGCCTCGACGCCGTTATTCACCGTCATGCTTGCGGTATGGACGTCAACGATGACGTATACTGACACCCACGCCCGACGTTGAATACCGCAATCTTCTTTTTCCCATGTTGCACGATCTTCGCTCACAACCACGGGCTTGCACCTAATCACTTGTGCACTTGACTTCGGCAGTATACATTCACGACCGTCACGAAAGTTACTTCCGGAATTTCAGGATCGCAGATACCGCGCGATTCGAAATTAGATCAAAATTTATTCTCGACGGCGCGCCTCAAGTTTCCCACGATCGAGATGAGTACGCGTGCAACGATGTAACTCTGTGGAACTGGGATACTTCGGCCAGTGAAGGAACATCGACTGACAAGGAACATCCCTCGGGTGACACCCTTCGATTTTCTTGAAATTTGGATATGTTATAAAGCACCGAAAAGTAAGCGATGCGTATTTTTGTTTATCGGCGGAAAAACGGTTTTAAGGGGTGAAACCACCCCTCGAAAAAAGGCATCTTTAGGGGTAATATAGCAGTTTCACACACAAGGAGTCCACCGATTTTAATGAAACAAAAAATCTTTTAATTCGAAGCAATGAAAAATGCACTGTAGGGACATTGCGAAAAAATTTAAGGGGTGGTTTCACCCCTTAAACCCGTTTTTCCGCCAATAAACAAAAATACGTATCGCTTACTTTTTGGTGCTTTATAACATATCTGAATTTCAACAAAATCGAAGGGTGTCACCTGAGGGATGTTCCTTGTGAGCTTTGTAATGGCGCAAAATCGTTTCGACGCCATTCACGTATAGACGCCTGTATCGATACCGGTTTTTTGCAGTTTCCCTGTGCCCTCCTGCAAAAGCGATGCAGGACAGCAGGAAAGCATCGCTGAGGGTTACACTGGGGGGGGGGGGGGGGGGGGGGTGGTGTCTATAAAGAATTGGAAATAGCGAAGGGATAAGTGTGGGGAAAAATTGAAATGGATGGGATAGTAAATGCCCGTAAAGGCTTGTACGATACCATCTGTTTCCATACGAAGGATATGGGAAATATGGTTTAAAAATTCATTGAATATCGGCTAGAGACTTCCCGTTCCGTTTGCAACATTCTTACGCATAATCTTTTTTTTTCACGGGTTATAAATCAAGCTGCGCATGACGGAAACCGGATGATCACTCCTGCCGAGAATTTGATCGTTTAAATATTTTTATCTCATACAAGATCGAACATTGCGAGCATGTGTAAAAATGACAGCATTCCCTTACTATAGACGCCCGTATAGACACAGGTTTTCCGCAGTTTCCTCGTGCCCTCCTGCAAAAGCGAAGCAGAACAGCAGATAAAAATAAAACGAATGGGATCGTAAAAGTCCTCAAAGACTTCTATAGCGTGATTTAAATAAGTAAATATGTGTTGCAATAAAGGCAGGCCATTGGTTCAATCAAATAGAAAAATGTTTGACTCGCCAAAAATTTCGATTAATTTGAATTTCAAAAAATTGAATCTATACATTTAGTGGATTTAAATAAATTGTTCTTTGAACAAATGAAACCAGATCACAGATTTATTAAGAATAAATAAAATATTTCGTTATTGGACGATATTAAATAGATCTTCATTTGAATAAATAAATATATTTGCAATAAAGAATTCCTATAATGGAAAGCAATGGGAAAAAAATTGATTTCAGGAAGAATTTAGTTAACTCAAATTTGAAAAATCGAATACAGGCATCTAGTTATTATCAATAGAATTTTTCCGTCGGAGTACGATCTCGCCCGTTCCATACGAAGTAAAATGGGAAATTTGGTGAAAAAATTAAACGAAAAGCTGCCAGAAACTTCCTGTTCCGTTCACAACATTCGTACGCAAAGATAAACTTTTTTTTCACGGGGTATAAATCAAGCTGTGAATGACGAATACCGGAAGATAACTCGTTTATCTTCCGGTCTATATTTGATCGTTCGTAGTTCTTTTATCTGACATAAGATCGAAGGTTGCGAGGCATGTGTAAAAACTATAGAGGGATGATTATTAAAAATTCAAAAAATTCTTTTCGAGCGCAGCTGTTCAGCCATCGATTTCTCCTTGTTCTCTTCCACATGCAACCCTGTCAGGATTCAGCGTGTAAGGGTCTAGCGGCAGCTGACTCTATTTCACATACCCGTTCCTCGATTATCTCTCAACCACTGTAATTTCTGTACAATGATTGTGTTTACTTTAATCGCCAAACGAGACTTCCTGCTGCTATTATCCTGTCACGACGAATATCATGTGACATTCTGATCGGACCCCATTATTTCATGCGGTCAAGCCAATCTTCCGGAACGATTAAAATTTTAAAAAATTCCACTGCATGCTAGTGCGATCTCAAAATCTCTCAAGTTATTTTACACATTCACAAAAGATTATTCGCAATTATTTTCTAGCTTTGGTGAAGACAGCAACGTTCATGTCGAAAATAAATTCATCTTGAATATTGTATTTCGAAAAAATGTTGACAGCCCAAAAACACGGACGTTGAAAAAACAATCACGTCAATAGGCTGTTGCTCGAAACACTTTTTTTCATCGATCCCAATTTTTTCTAGAATCGCACCACAAAATGCGATAATAATTTTTTTCGATCGATTCCATCATCTAATATGCCACGAAATGTGTTCAATTAAGGGGCTTCTCACTTCAGACGCTAAACAAGCCTATTTTCATGGATTTTTTTGATAGGTTTATATTATAGATATTGTGATAAAAGTTGTTACACTTAATAAATACAACATTAAAAAAAATGTTTTTATGTAATTCAAACAAACTATGAACGCTGTTTTCTCGAAACAACGTTTTTCGACGGCTCGTTGGTAAAATCTTCGAAACTACTGAACCGATCTTTATGAAATTTTAACCACATATTCTTTACAACTATAGCTATAGCGCATATCAAGGCTTTTTTTTAATTTTGATATTTACTATTTTTTGCCAAAAACAGTGAAAAAAAACGTTTTTTTGGAAAAATGTCCGCCATTTTGTTATTTTTTCATATATCAAAAATCGTATGATAGCGCATAGCCATTGACATACTGAATCTAAAACCATTTGATTTTTTCGTTTCGGATGATCCATCTCCGAGATTTCATCAACACCGCAGACCTACAAGTTTTTTAGGACATTTGTTTAACTACCATTTTTGTCTGTAGTGTCTTGAATAAATAGATAAAAAAATTAATGTATTTTGAAAGTTTATTTATTAAGTGTAACAACTTTTATATCAATATCTATAAAATAAACGTATTTAAAAAATCATGTAAATATCCTTTTTTTAGCACCTAAAGTAATATGCAAGTATTGCGGGTCAAAATTCATTGTTTCGCGGTTTTTTTTATGGCACTCCCGTACCTATCGCCTCACGATCGGATATGGCAATCTCAAGTGTGACGTCACGAATCTTCGAGATGCGTGAGTGCGTACGGAGATTGCACTTTGAGAGTAAAAGTCGTCTTGAGTTCGATCCCGGGACACCGATTGAATGCGGGAATCGTAAAATTCACATACGTAGGCGCGCGCGCACATACACATGTGCATATATATATATATATGCGTGTGTGTGGGTTTGCGGTGCATGTTATATGTAATATCGCATGCGCCACGATCCACGCGCCATTACCGGTTTCGCGAAGGCTTCGAAATCAGCCGGGATTTCCCTCTACACGAGATGGAATTCGACGAGAAAAACAAAAACCTCACCGCCAGTATTCAGCAAGATCGGAAGAATCAATATTTGCCGATGGCACTACGTTATAGCATTTTTTTACCACACGAGTGCACGCAACTTTATTGTTATTGATAAATTGGTTGTCATTCTTGTCGGTGTAATTTCATTTCAAGATTTCAACGTGAACAAATTATTTTCTAAATGTTGCAGTAACTTCGTATCCGCATCCAGAAAAGAGTCTGTGTAATTGAAAGGATGCGTCTATTTAATCCGTTTTTAATTTAAGATCAGTGGCGTATTCGTTGAATAGAATATTTTTTTAATTGATTTAATTACGGTTGCATGTATGTGATCGATTTATCATCTATTTAAATGCCAGTCTGCTTTAGATTGTAAGAAATAAAAAAATCTCTTATCGATTGCTATGAAATATAACTCTGTAACAAGAAGCTTTCTGGAAATTTATCAGGCTTTAGTTTCGGAATGATTTGCCTTTCGTGAAAAGCATAACGTGATCAAATAAAGCGCCAATCTTCGTTTTATATATATTTAGTGTATTGTATACTTATATATTTTATATATAAGTATATTCATATCAATTATATATATAAAGTATTATATATATATATATATATATATATATATATATATATATATATATACATATACATATACACATACATATACATATACATATACATATATATATATGACATTCACTAAAAATTATTTCAATTTATTACGAAAGTAATGAAAAATCATTTTGACGGCGGTATATGTAACTGTATGCACTACAGAGAGCATAAATTAATTTCCCATCGATGGTGTTGTGTGGTAATGTCAGTAGCGTCCAACATCATGAAAATAAACTAACAAGAAAGATTACTTTGGTTTCTGCCCTCGATTTGGTTAAAACTGGTGTATGTAGTAGAACATTAAAAACGATTAGACACGTATTTTTTTATCTGCGGAAAAGCGGTTTACAGCGGTGTAACCAGCCCTTAGAATGAGGCATGCTGAGGGGTGATTTCACTCCTGTTTCTCCCACAAGCAGTCCACCGATGTCAGTTAAACAAAAACGATATTGTTTCTTTAAAAACCGTTAATTTCTATGAAGAATCGTCAAATGTGTATGGATACAAGTTTTTCGCGTTTAGCCGGCGTAAACTTGAACTTTCAACAAGAACTCCGTTCTATTCGCAATTCGCGCACGATTTTCCGCCGGATAGATCCTCGAAATTGTGTCAAAGTCGAAAAAATACAAATTATACCTTTTTGACCAGTTCCTAAAAATAGCTAAAATTTTGATATTTCGATCAGCTGTAGTGGGGCTCCTATTTGTGTCGCGGTGACTCATTGGAGGCTTTGGAAAAGGATTTTTATAGACTTAGAGAATGCCGAAAATGAGGTACGGGGTAGCATCGAAAAATCGCAAAAAAAGGTCCGACTTTGAAATTCTGCCAATAATTGAAAAATCATTGAAACTCATTGATTCAATGGCAAATCATAACGTCGGGAATGGGTACTGAGTGAAGTCTCAAAATAAAATAAAAAATACATTAGCCGTGGTTTAGTACAGCTACTTGTTCATTGCCAATATGGAAAGAAATTTGCATTTTTAATATTTGTTTTCATAAATCCCAATCGGTGTATTTTCATCCTCTGAATGTATGAAGAAACACGTTCTTCCCATTTAGCCGGCTTAATGTTGAGCTTTCGTGATAAAATCCGTGAGATTTACAATCGACGAAAAATTTCTCATCCAAAAGACCTTTAAAATAGTGTAAGAGTGAACCTCCTTTAAATTTATGGTGAGAGTGAAAAAAAAGATTCGTACCTTTTCCAATGTACCCATAGTGGATTTCGTTTTTGATTCACTGAAATCAGTGGACCGCTTGTGGAACTGCAAAATCAGCCCTTGACATGTTTCCCTCCATGAAGTTGAAGTTTGCATCGTTGGAATGCAATGGAAATCAATATTTCTTAATTCCTTTAATTTAATATGAAATGTTCCATCTACAAAAATCGCGCAATAATTTTTTACCATCAAAAAAAAAAATCTCGTATAATAATAAAAATAAGGAAATTAAAGTGTAAACAAGAATTTCCATTGGATTCCAAAGATGCAAACTTCTGCACCATTTCACTCGAAGGGGTCGTCGCAACTCTTGAAACAGTGTTTGCGATGATAAAAAAATTACGTATCTAATCGTTTTCAATGCTCTACCACATACTGCACAAATTTCACCAAAATAGAATGTAAACACCAAAGTGATGTTCCTTGCGAGCATCGATCGACTCGTTCCCTAATTTCAACCCCATTCAATCATTCTTAAAAAAAACCGACGTTTTTTTCCATCCCTTATCCCGGCCGCCTGGTCCCTCGACTCGTAATTATTCTCGATTGCACAAAGCGCCTCACAGAGGGAAATTACCCGTGCGATTTTGTCCCCGTATATACGTACACACATTTTTTTTTCTACCCAATTTCACCACGCGTCTCAGTCCCTGCTCCATTCTACGCCGTCTTCGCCGTCCACCTACATCAGTTGGGGAAAAAAGCGACGAAAGAAGATGAAAAAAAAAAACGTCTCGATGAATCTTAGTGGACACTCTTGGCGTTTGTGCAAGGGACTTTTTCTCATTTCATCCGATTCCATCCACGTGTTCGCGTGAGGGCGAGAAACGGATGACGAAGACGACTTCGACGACGGTTGCATAGAGACGCTAATACACAACCGAGGACACGTATATACATTACGCTTTCCATCGCGATCCCGGCAGCTATAAGGTGCCCCTACCCCGGCGCATCTTTCTTATCCACCCCCCCCCCTACCCCAACTACCGGGTAAATGGAAGAAACGGCTGTGAAAGTAAATGGCTCTTCTGGTTTCACCACACAACCACCCGACGGCCCTCGACCCTCCCGCGCACGATAAAACCCTCTTAGCCCCGCTTATGGCAACCCCTACTGGTGACTGCCAATCAGCTTGAATGCTCGTCATCATCATCATCGTTCGTCCCAACGTCGCGTTACTCGTCGTCCCCGAAAATGCTCTCTCTCTCTCTCTCTCTTTCTCTCTCTCTCTCTCTCTCTCTCTCTTGCAACCCCCCTCGAACCCTTTGCCTCCCTCCAATCGCCTTATCCTTCGTGCCACCAGCCCTCCTCAACATCGTCTCGTCGTTTCCGACTTAAGACGCCCACATTTTCCATCTCCCTTTGTCACTCTTGATCTTCTTCATCCAATCTCCCTTGCCCGACGATTTTTTTTGCCTCCTCAGAATTCAAACGTATACGCACGTATATATATATATATGTATATGTATATATGTTTTTTAAGCCGCCTAATATGATCACGGAGACCGGGCGTCAGACGCCAAAACCGGCAATTACGAAAATCCACTTTTCCCAAATGTAAGAACAAAGAAGCTCTCGAAAAATGTGCAATCTCGGAAATTGAATTCTTTCTGTACGTGCTTTCCTTTTCGGCCGAAAAATCTGTCGCAGACCTGCATAGTTGGAGCTGGAAAGTGACTTCGAGCTCCCTTTTTCCTTGCGAATTTTTTGTCCGTTTCTCTTCGACTTTATCGTTTTCATTAGGCTTGATTACTTTCGCCCATATTGAAGAAGTTGATGTTTTTTTTTAATTCTTCTTTTTGCGTAGCGATAGTGAGAGCGTAATGGTGAGAAAGCTTAAGGTAGAACGAGCGCGCGCTCTTGATTTCTATGGATTTTGTTGAAATTTTAACCAGACTTTGTTCTTATCATTATGCATGTTTGAGTGCAATTTCAGAACAGTCGACTACTTAGATCGGGAGATAATGGATTTTAAAATTGCAACTTTTAGCACTGCAGGGTCTGCATTGTAATATTGCATTGAAATATTGAACAATACTGTTCTGCGGTGTTGCCATATGTCTTCTTATTATAGGGGACACATGTTTTTTACGGAGAATTATTCTGTCTTTACTGAACGTTTTTAGCAAAACTGAATAGTAAATGCAATCCAAACGTTTTTCACTCTTTCCCTAACTAGTTTGCTATCTAAACATATTATTGTCCAACATTTATGAACACAATAGAATGGTACGACGAATTATGTGACCTGACTTTCGGTCAATGCAGACCCTGCAGTGTTGAAAGTTGCAATTTTAAAACCCAGTATCTCCCGATCTAAGTAGTTGACTGTTCTGAAATTTCACTCAAACATACATAATAGCATGAACAATGTCTTGTTAAAATTTGAACAAAATTTATCGACATCAAGCCAGCTCAAGCAGGTGCGGAAAAATATTAGTGACTAAGGGTATAGACGCATGAGATTTGTTTTTGCACAATATTTAGAAAATTAGTATTTCTCGGAAAATTGTAAATCGCGGCATTTGAAGTTGTTTTTTTTATTCTGGTGAAAAACTGAAATATTTTTAATATTAATGGCTCTGTTACGTATAACGGCGTCTATATATGTACATATGGTGGCATTTAAAACGCAGCATACAAGCGTATACGGAGGGTTGTAACTTTCGTGATTGGGGGTCTGGACGCGAACTCGAGCTTAGAGGGTGCCGACGCGGAAACCCTTCTCTCACCCTCCGAGGGTTTCGGCGTCTCTTCGCAAGTGTACATCGCCAATGTTCCAGCATCGAGGGGACGGAAGTGATTTTTAACATGCAAATTTCCCGTTGTAAAAAGACCCGCGCAACCTCAGTAGTCTGTCAGACGAATAAAGTACCATAAGAGTGGCGAACGTGGATAAAAGGAGAGGCGAAATGATGTTTATTCTCATTAGGTCGCGGGCCTGCGATTTCCCTTGCGCCCACGGTGATAAAACAAAAAGCGCACTTGGCTGCGTTTGCGCGAATAAAACTGTAGAAGTCCAAAGGGCAACGAGAAAAAAAAGTAGAAAACCAATGAATATCGCGAGAGTATGCGCGAGTAATATTCCAAAAATATATAAATAAAGAAGGAACAAAAATATTATTGCCAGGATGAAAAAAACATAATAGAAAAAACCGTAAAGAATAAAATAATTTTGAAACCATTGAAATAGGATGTAAAAATCATATTGCAGGAAAATAAACAATAAAAATATTTTTCAGAAAAATTATAATTTTAAGATTTGATTATGAATTTTCAAATTAATCTTGTACGAGGAATAAAAACGAGTCACTATTTTCGTTAAGGGGTCTTCTCACTTTAGACGCTACAAAAAGGCTATTTTCATGATTTTTTTTTCGTAGGTTTATATTATAGATATTGATATAATTGTAATTACACTTAATAAATACACTATCGAAATAATTAACAACTTTTTTTTTGTATTTATGTAACCCAAACAAACGTTCAACGCGTTTTTCTCGAAACACCGTTTTTCGACGGCTTATTGATATAAAATCTTCGAAACTACTTAACCGATCCTTATGCAATTTTAACCACATATTCTTGACAACTATGGCTATAGCGCATATCAAGGATCTTTTTAAATTTTGATATTTACTATTTTTTTGCCAAATCCGGTGGAACAACGCGTTTTTTGTTTTTTTTTTCTAAAAATGGCCGCCATTTTATTATTTTTGCATATAATAAAAATCGTATGATATGCGCTATAGCCATTAACATACTGAATATAAACCCCGATTTTTTTGTTTCGAATGATCCATCTCCGAGATTTCATCAACAGCGTAGACCTACAATTTTTTTAGGACATTTTTTACTACCATTTTCGTCTATAAATAGTGACTTAAATAAATAATTTAAAAAAACGTATTACGAAAGTGTATTTATTAAGTTTAACAACTTTTATATCAATATATATGTACATTAGACTGATTCAAAAAAAAAATTTCCTTCTGGATTCTCGTGCTATTGTTGGGCACTGATAAAACAAAATTTCTCTAAAAAGATGGGCGCGGTCACTCAATTTTTAGAGGTGGCTATCTCGACTTTTTTGTATTTGAATTTTTTTAACGAACGTATTGCATTTAAGCATAGTCATGGCTTCGGATTACGGATAAAAATCACATCCAGCAGCTTTTTCGTAACAAAAATAAACTCTAACAATTTGAAAAGGGTGCAATATTCACAATTCAAATCCAGGTAGATCAATAATGGCGTCTATACTACTCTCGTTATTCATGTAGATTTATTTATACGCATTAACATTTTGCCTTTTTTACGAAAAATTAAATTATAAGCTTTTATTCATAAATCGTATATTTACATTTTCAAAATGCTACGCTTATATTATCTTCAAACTCATTTCCATTTCTTCCCAGCCATTCTCAAGTTCGTTAACATTTTGGGCAGAAAGAAAATGTGCAACGTTGAACAGTTTGTCCAAATCTCTCTTAAATTTACGCTCCTTCGATATTTGTGACGGCAAATTCTTTTCAACTCGATTTTTTAAAAGTTGTTTCCAGACTAGATGGAGTTTTATTGATTTCAAGATTGCGTTATTCAATCGACGCGTTGGAATTTCAGCACATTTCCATTGTTCGAAAATTTCTTTCATCGTTTCGTGTGCACTTCGACGTATGGTCAGTTTTTCTCTGTTATGTTTGTAAAAGAACAAACTCAAAACTTTTCCGATTTTTATCCGTAATCCGAAGCCATGACTATGTTTAAATGCAATACGTTCGTTAAAAAAAATTCAAATACAAAAAAGTCGAGATAGCCACCTCTAAAAATTGAGTGACCGCGCCCATCTTTTTAGAAAAATTTTGTTTTATCAGTGCCCAACAATAGTACGAGAATCCAGAAATTTTTTTTTTTTTTGAATCAGTACAATGTACATATATATATATATATATATATATAAATCGATACTTTTTTTTCGGTTGAATCCACCAAAAAAGGTGAATTAAGGTAAAAAATGAAAAATCCTTGAAGGAGAGCTCAAAAAAAAATTATTTCGAATGGTGCATTGCATTTGAATATTTTCCATAAGAATAACCCAGGAAAATATTGGGATTTCTGAATGTGGTAGTGCAACTCGTCAGAAAAAAATCACACAAAGATGTCGTTAACATATTCTCATGGAAAATCGAATTTCCAACAAAAAAGTTTTTACGAAAAATCAGCTCAGAACAACCGTTCAAGTGGAATCGCTGTCTGAAATTGAATTGATAGAAAAAATATAATTCAAAAGGCTGTAAAAATCGAATTTTTCGCTTTACGAAAAAACTTTTTGGGTTTTTTTTTCGTAGAGAATGTTCTGCTCTAACATACAATTTGCATGGAATCGTTCTCAAAATATTTCTCTGATACAAAAAATAATCAAGTACAACAAGAAATATAAAAGAAACGACATCCATCATTGATCGTGTTTCGAAAAGTTTTATTCAATTAATTTGGTTTAATAAGATAAAATAATTTGTTTTTACACTATAATGCTTGATAATCATCGTTCCTTTTTTTAAGAGTCTGTTTGTTGCAATTAGGGTATTTCTGTCGATGATTTTGCACTACGCCCAATAAATATTGTAGCTGCTCTTTGTTTTTTGTTAATGAACCGTTATATGCTTCTATCAAAGTGACACCATCTTCGGCTACGTTATTAACGACTTTTGGATTTAAAAAGTCTAAGCAACTCAAATAAATGGCATTTTCCGGCCATAATTCAATATTTACTCTCAAAAAATCATGAGGTAAATTGAATTGCTGGAAAAGAAATAGGGATTTTTGAGTAACGAAATCTCTTATGTATTTTTTCAGCACCATTTCCCAATCTTTTTTTTTTAACAATTACTCACTCGGAAGGATTTTTGGATTTTTCTCGAGATTGCAGAGCTTGTACCATTTTTGCCTTCACATTTATCGGCACAGCATTGTCAAAAAATGACAAAGCAACAATTTTCTCGTTAAAGTATCACAAGTGACTAGCTATTTTTTTCGAGGCAGCCTCCCCTACTACAGGATTCACTTCGCAATAACGAATGAAATTTTGTAGCAGTGACAGATCTTGATTTGGGGCCAAAATGAGGGAAAAACGTCGCGGTTTCCCGTTCGTGGCACTAGTGTGAAGCTTGTAATTTTGCACTACGAGCTACCGCATGCTGCCGCCAGGTGGCAGCGTGTGCTATGGCGCGCACGTCGCTTAAATAAAAAAATTAATTTCAGATAGCGATACCTCCTGAACGGTTGTTCTAAGCTAATTGTTCGTAGAAACTTTTTTTGTAGGGAATTCAATTCTCTATCAGAATATCTTAATGACATTTTTGTGAGATTTTTTTCTGAAGAGTTTTACTACGACGTTCACAAGTGCCAATATTTTCCTGTGTTATTCTTATGGAAAGTATTCAAATGCAATGCGCTGTTCGAAATAATTTTTTTTTGAGCTCTCCTTCGAGGATTCTTCATTTTTTACCTTAATTCACCTTTTTTTTGGTGGATGCAACCGAAAAAAAAAGTATCGATTTTTTCCGCACACCCTAATATATCTATATATATTTATATATATATATATATGTATCGAAATATCAAAAAAAATTATGAAAATAACCTTTTCTTAGCGTCTAAAGTGAGAAGACCCCTTAATTAATTGCAAACACGTATAAAGCAACTGTTTATCGAAATAAATCAAATTTCAATCAATCATCTATCGATAAATTGAAATTTCCAATATAATCTTCCGCTCGTTAACACGGTGCAAAAAAACAGTACATTTGATCAAGCAAATTGTTCAATTCGCGGAGCTCGAAATAATATGCGAATTTTTTCACTCGATACCATACAATTATCAGTAAAAAATGAAAATAATGCCTACGAGGAAGATGTCGAATATTTCTCATTCCCCGAGATTTCTCTGTTGATCGATATTTTTTTCGACATAGAGAGAGATTCTTGATTATTCAGTCTCTCGTTATTCCCGGTATTATCTCTCACGTACACATGAATTAATAGAACCCGATTTGCATTACTCGGAAAAACGTCGAGTGCATGGAGAGGCTGTAACATTGTTGCTCGTGAGTTCTGCGGAACTAGTTTGAGGCTCGTCAGTGGAGGAAAGTGCACATAGCATTGAGGTCCGGTGGAGGGGGTAGGGTTTCATGGGAGGGGGGATTGAAGATCGCTAGTCTTTTGGGACGATTGATTTTTGGACTTTTACAGTAGAAGGCCGTGAAGTTTCACGGGTTCGCCTCGACGGTCGGCGAGTCGTGTGAAGCTCGCGTGTTTTATTTTTTTTAACACCGCGCTACTTATCGTCATCTCGATAGCTTCCGTTTCGCCATTGGTTCAGTCGTGCTAGCTTCCGCGATCAATTACCACGCCTAATCGAATAACGTGTTTATTAGTGAAAAGTGCTTTTAAATATGCCCAATTTTTGCAATATTTTTACCGGTGTATTGGCGACGAAAAGTGCGACGAAGAATTGACGACTGATGAAAAAAAAAAAAAAACGTTCAATCAGTGCCCTCATCACGTTGTGACAATACATTTCCCAGTGCGGTAGAATCAAGAAATAAATAATTTGTCCGGACTTCAATCATTGATGAAATGTCAAATTGGACGAAAATGTTCGGTATTTGGTCTTCCAAATCGTCGTTTAGCCTCGCAGGTACACAAGTGACACTGAATAAAAATTGTTTTTTTTTCTTTCTCACTTTTTTTCGTATGGTTTCTGTATGGTTACACGAGCTTCGAAATTGTGCGAAAATAAATATCGCACGGTAATCCCAGCGAGACAAATTTTGGAGTAACGAAAAACGTTTTCTTTTTTTATTTATAAATTCGTTTTTTTTCGGAGTACGTCAGACGTGAAATAAAAACGGGATGATCCGCTCTTCTCGATGTTCGATTGTTTTCCTTGATTTTGCGCACGTTGAGGAGACGCGTAGCTTTTGTCACGATTCCGTCCGGCGCTCACTTCGCAAATATTCTTTCCCCTGGCAACCGTGAGAAACAGAATTTTCTTCGTCGAGGCTTCGCGACAACGCGGCACAGTTCGCAAAACGACTCGAGATTAATCGATCGTCAAGCCAACAGTCAATTTGTAACTCAATTAAAATAAGATGGCCACGTCGATCAGAAGGGTTAAATTCCCAATAAAGAAACGCTTCAGTGAGTAAATTCAGTGGGAAACGAAAAATCAGCTATATCGTATTTGATTTTTGCGATTTTTTTCATTTGGAATTATCGACGATTACGTGTCACTTTTCTCATGAACGTTTTTCTGCTTTTTTTCGTTCTCCAGGTAAATCTCCGTTCTTCCCGAGTCTAGAGGACCAAGGTGGAAATCTTTTGGAGGATCCCAATGCGGTTGGACAATTGGATGGCGTTGGTGTGGGTGTCGGAGTGGGTGTCGGCGTTGGCGGTGGCATGAATGCACCTCAGACTGCCCCACTATCGTCACCGAGCCGTAGTAGCCCTCACAGCCAGGGCAGCGAGACCGGCGAACGATTTTCGAGAAAGGTCTTCGTCGGTGGATTGCCTCCGGATATAGATGAAGGTCCGTCAATCATACCTATTTTATATTTTTAGTGAATTTCTTAATTCAATATAACAAAATATACATATATACACATTTAGATATATGCATATAAGGTATTCAAGTCAGATGACGATAATAAATAAATTCATTCGTCCATTTAAAACTTTTTGATTATATAAATTAAGGGAAGGGTAGGAGTTTCAGCCTGAAAAAAAACACTTTTTTACGAATTTTTTTCATCTCTATGGATAGAGTAAATTTATTGAAAACTTTTGTACATTGTTGAGTGTCATTTCAAGAACATTCCGTGAAATTTGTACGCGAAAATATCCACAAACAAGCCGGTGACGAAGCTTTTCCAAGAACGCCTTTGGAAAAACACGATTTGCGGTGTTCACTGTATCTCAGCTAGAAATTATCTGAAATCAAGTACCATTAAAATGTAGTCAAAGTATCATCAAATCCTCCCCCCAACGGTGTTTGATAATTTTTTTTTTTCATTTCTAAATTTTTGGTGGTCATGTAAAGTGAAAAGTGCTACTTTTCACGAAAACTTCCGCCATTTTGGGGGTGGAAAGCCCCCTTCATGTAAAAAAAATCTTAAACTACCCGTTGGGGGGTGGTATTTTATATGTAGAAAGTGTGTACCAAGTTTGAAATAAATCGGTCTTGTAGTTTTCAAATGGCAGTGAACACGGACTTTGAAAAAGTAGTTTCGAGAAAAACTCGGAACCGGCTTGTTTGTGGATATTTTCGCGTACAAATTTCACGGAATGTTCTTGAAATGACACTTAACAATGTACAAAAGGTTTCAATGAATTTACTCTATCCATATAGATGAAAAAAAAAAATCGCAAAAAAGTGTTTTTTTTTCACGCTGAAACCACTACCCTCCCCTTAAGGGGTCTTCTCACTTTAAACCCTAATAAAAGGCTATTTTCGTGAATTTTTTTGATAGGCTTATATTAAAGATATTGATATAAAGGTTGTTAGACTTAATAAATATACTTTCGAAATCCATTTTTTTTAAATATTTATTTAAGGCACTATTCATAGACGAACATGGGAGTTGAAAAATGTCCTAAAAAATTGTATGTCTGGACTGTTGATGAAATCTCGGAGATGGATCATCCGAAACAAAAAAAATCGAACGGTTTTAGATTCAGTATGTTAATGGCTATAGCGCATATCATACGATTTTTGATATATGCAAAAACAACCAAATGGCGGAAATTTTCGAAAAAAAAGTGTTTTTTTACCGTTTTTGGCAAAAAATAGTAAATATCAAAATTCACAAAAATCCTTGATATGCGATATAGCTATAGTTGTGAAGAATATGTGATTAAAATTTCATAATGATCGGTTCAGTAGTTTCGAAGATTTTATCAAAAAGCCGTCGAAAAACGTTGTTTCTAGAAAAACGCATTTAAAGTTTGTTTAGGTTACATAAATACATTTTTTTATGTTAATGTATTTCGAAAGCGGATTTATTAAGTGTAACAACTTTTATATCAATATCTATAATATAAAGCTATCAAAAATTCACGAAAATAGCCTTTTTAGCGTCTAAAGTCAGAAGATCCCTTAATTAATTATACAATACACTATATTTGTTTACACATTAAACACGTTGCAAACATAGCTATATATTATATACCTTAACAAAATGCTTTATTTCAATATTGTATTATTTCACGTAGGAAATAAAATAAATAGTCAATTATAATTTATAATTCCTAATAAATTGACCAATAATCATGTAACCAACATTGATAAATTGAAAATTAAAAAAAAAAATGTTATCTTGTTGTATTGGCTATTCAGTAAAATAAATCTAAAACAATGAATAAGAAGGTTAAAACCCGAACAAATTGAAAACATTGTTGAATAATTTTTATCACGAACAGACAACGTAACGAGGGTATGTTTTTGTTGTTTCTCTTCAACAGACGAAATCACGGCAAGTTTTCGTCGGTTCGGACAGTTGGTCGTCGATTGGCCCCACAAAGCAGAGAGCAAGTCATACTTTCCGCCAAAGGGTTACGCTTTCCTCCTATTTCAGGTAACGACAGCCAAATAATTTAAGTTCTTGGATTACTTTCGCATTCTGCTTTAGCCGTGACTAGCAGTTTGGTGGCCGATATACAAAACGATCGTCGATTGCCGAAAAAACTGATACGCAAAAAAAAAGATTATCGCTGCCTGCTTGGTAGGAGAATTCGACTGCTTTTATCGTTCCTAAATTTCTTCTTTCGGGGACATCGAGATTTTCGTACGTCTAGTGCAAAGGGATAGAGAGAATTTATTTGAGTAAAGGAAAAAAAAAATACTCACGGTGAAATACTATTCGTGAATTTCTTTCTGGGAAAACATGGCCAGTATTCCATTTTTTTTTTTACATTAAAGAGCATGGTTAATATTTTTTACAATTTTTGTATTGAAAAAATATTTATAAATGTGGAAGATAGAATGGTTCGTGCAGATCGCACTGCTGCTCGGAAACAAATAATCCGGAATTCAAAAATAAAACGCATTTAGTTTTTGCATGAAATTATCTAGTGCTTGGACGAAGGATTAATAAAATAATGATTTTTGCAAAATGGCTGCGTTCCAAAGTGCAAGTATCGATTCGCGGTGAAAAAAAAAATACTCTATTTTCGTTGATAAAAAACTGTGCATCGAAAAAAAGAATTCCTTTATTCAAGCACTGCTTTTTGACATGTAAAAAAAGCTTGTAAAATTCATAGTTGATCGGTACGGTGATTTTTGAGAAATCGTTGCCACCGACCTCGAAAATGTAATTTGAAAAAAAAAACGCGTGGTAAATATTCGGAAGTGTTACTGCCGCTAAAAAGAGGCTGTACATTTTTTTATCAATTCTTTATGATTATAAAACCTTATATTACGTTATATTTCAATGGTGCATAATGTTTGGATTTGTTTGGGTTTGTTTGGGTCTTGAAAATCTTGAAACTTGAAAAAAAGTTCGAACGATCGACGAATAATAATCTTTAAAAAAAATATATATTGACATTGCTTTTGTTGATACGCTGCCATAATAACATTAAATATGATGTTTTTTAACTGTAAGAAAGCACACCAAAAAAATCGGCTCGATTATGACAGGAGTGACACTTCAGAATATTTGCCAAACGCGTTTAAGGGGATACACCTAGGAGCCGGAAAAAGGTCATTTTTGTGAATTTTTTCAAGGAAAACTATTTGAAATTTCGGATTGGGGCTTTTAATGATCTAAAAGTATATGCATTCAAAAATATGTTTAATTTTCTTTATTTAAAAATATCAAAAATATACAAGGATATTGTATATCCTTGGAGCGTCGTAAAAAAATCTGCGTATACGGTACCCAATGGCGTTTCTTCAAAAATCATCTGAAAAAAGCCAAAAAGATTATTAAATTAGATACTATAATCTAGTACTTGTCATAGCCGATTTTGAAAATATCGATTTATGACGAGATGGCGGACGTTTGAACATAAATAGTGATTTTTGGGCCAAAAATAAGTTATTATTTTGCCTATAAAACAAAAACTAAGTAACGGAAAAAAAATCCTATGACAAGTACTAGATAATGGTGTATAGAATAACCATAAAAACCTCAAGGCAATCGGTTCATTGGTTTTCAAGAAATTTTTGGTACCGATTTGAAAAACGTGATTTTGAGAAAAACGCGTTTGAAAATTTGGGAATGAATAAATCATGAAATTCGTCAACTTACAGGGGCCGTCCATATATTACGTCATTCTAAATTTGGGGGGGGGGGAGGTTCGTCTGCGGATGACGGTAAATGATGGACGAGGGGGGGGGGGGGGGGGGTTTCGAAATTGACGTCATTCTTGTGATACCAGTTACTTCAAAATGTATAATAGTATATTGTACAACTAGAGTGGTTTCCCCGCATGAGTGATGAAAAATATTTTGCAAGTACCTAATGGTATTAATTATTGAACTCATTATTTATTTATTTATTACATAAGGTTTGTCTACATTATATTCGAGAACTTCAAATAACAGCGTACCTATGAAAATAGTTCGATCGAGCCAAAATGAATATGGGGAGGATACGGAGATATTACCCGTGATCCAGGATTTGCAAGAATGGGTGAAAAGTCCGTGGGAGCTATCCAAAGAAAACTAAAGAATAGGGAAGAATAATGTTATTATATTAATGAAAATTGCCAAAGTACAAAATAATAAAAGATGATTCTATAACAAAATGTGGGAGCTATCCAAAGAAAACTAAAGAATAGGGAAGAATAATATTATTATATTAACAAACATTGCCAAAGTACAAAATAATAAAAGATGATTCTATAACAAAATTTTTTAATCTTACCCAATTTTTCTCAAATCCGCAAATGTTTTAATTTTGCCAAACTGGTAATGACGTCAATTTTGCGAGAGGGGGGGGGGGTCATTAGGAAATGACGATAGGATGATTGTAGGGGGGGGGTCGAAAATCAGCAAAAATCGATGACGTAATATATGGACGGCCCCACATGGAATCATCGATACCAGGCCCATAGTGTAGATCTTCTACGGTCGACGGAATGTTCATAGCTTCTAAATCGATTTTTTCGACCACCTAGGTGTATATGCGCCCCTTAAGGTTCGCGGGTTCATGGAACCTACCTACAAAGCCCCATAACTCCCTCAATTTTTATCGAATCAACTTGAAATGTCCGAAGAATATTTTCGAAATGTTATATTTCGAGAATTCGTTGAAAATCAAAAACCGATATTTTAAAAAATTTCGCCTAAGTGTACGCCATGGAGTTCGAAAAAAACAAAATAAATAAAAGCAGCTGATAATTCGAGATGCACGACTTATTGCAGGACGAGAGTTCGGTCCAACAATTGATAGATGCTTGCATCCAGGACGACGACAAGCTCTACCTTTGCGTAAGTTCACCAACGATCAAGGACAAACCGGTACAGATAAGACCGTGGCGTTTGAGCGACGCGGATTTCGTGCTGGACGCTTCGATGCCGCTGGACCCGCGAAAAACCGTTTTCGTCGGCGGTGTGCCACGGCCCCTGAAAGCCTTCGAGCTTGCTATGATAATGGATCGATTGTACGGTGGCGTTTGTTACGCCGGTATCGACACCGATCCCGAGCTCAAATATCCCAAAGGCGCCGGCCGAGTTGCTTTCAGCAATCAGCAGAGCTACATAAGCGCCATATCGGCGCGTTTCGTTCAACTTCAACACGGCGACATCGACAAAAGGGTAAGTCGTCGACGTTAACCAATTTTCTTTTTCTCCAATTAACCACCTTCAAGCCCTCGATACTATTTTCCCATGCATACTGCATTTTTATCATGAAAATGCATTTTTATTTATTGTTACGAGCATTGTTTGAAAATGGCTCAGTCAATGGAGATCAACAATTTGTTGGATTTTTTACGTCTACGTGAGATTGGGGCCCAAAAAAGAGTCGATTTTCAATGTTTTTTTTCTGATGAGAGTATTGGGATGACGGGGTCGGGATTTTACACACAATTTAGAAATAGCCTTGTCACGTTTGAGTTTTTTTTTCATTGAACAATATCAATAAATAATGGAGTTATTATTATGTAAGTAAAGTGCCGCAGTTGCTGCGTAACCAATCGACTTAGGTGGTTCTCGCCACTGGGGTGATACGGTTGAAGTTTGCATCGTTCGAACGCAACGAAAGTTCATTTTTACATTTTCTTTTTCATTTTTTATCATTATAAATTTTTTTTAAATGAATTTTTATCGTAGATCGTTATTTAAATAGCTTAAAAAATGGCTGAACGATTTTTGTAGGCAAAATATGTCAGTAGAGATTGACGGAGTTCAGAAACATTAATTTTCGTTGCACTCCAACGATGCAAACGTCAACCTCATTGAGGTGATCTGAAATGGAATATAAAAATTGTACTTTTATTATAATAATTAGTCTCCTAGGAGCCAAAGAGTTTTTTGAAATTTTGAAAATTACGAACGAAAACTGTGGAAAAAAGTTGAACTCGACCAAAAATGAAACAATTTGGATAATTTGTTATTAACAAATGGATAAAAGTATCTAAAAAGCATCTAGTCACGATAGAACATGCTGTAAACTACACTCTTTCCGAATTTAAAGTCAATCGGACGAATAGATTTTACGGTATTGTAGTTTTCATCGTTGGAATGCACCGAAAATATATTTTCTTCGTATTGCCGTGTTATTTAGACAAATTTCGATTGAAAATTAGTAAAAACATTTATTATTCAAAAATGTATAATCAAAACCTGCTAAAAAGATTTTAGAAAATAATTTTAAAAATTAAAAAAAATACCGAAAAGAATTTTCGTTGCATTCCAACGATGACAACGCCATTAGTTTTTGAGATACGATTAACATCCTATTATAAAACATAGCTATTTTGATGTAAATTACAGTAAAGGGCTAAGCTATAAAACTATGCAATAAAAAAATCGATTTTTTTTTCATTTCAAGCTACGCAAACGCCTTAATGTAGTTCCGTTGCTACAATAGTGTGAAAAAGTTTTCCTCGCCACACTGAGTAATAGGGCTGGTATAGTTATCCGCTATAGTTATAATAGGGTTGGAATAATTATCCCCTCATAGATATTTCTTGTAACAACAATGTATGAACGCATTCACGCGTAATAATAAAAGACGAGCCTGGCTGTTACGCATATGGAAAACCGGAAAAACTCTGAGAATTTCTCTTCTCCTGGAACAATCCGAGAAATGTCAGGGAATTTTGAAAATTCTTTCGTATTTGTCCAGAATTTACTTTTCCCAATTTACGAATAATGAAACCAACTGGAAATTAAAAAACAAAACAATAAAAAATAAGAACATATTTTTCAATATTTTAAATATTTATATTTTCCTTCGTTATATACAAGAAAAGTTATGCCAGTGCCAAACATTGAAAATTTCAAAAACCAAAAACTAATTTACTTTAAAGCTCTATACATTTGCATTCGATTTGTCGATACCCAACCAAACAATTATTATTGTAGATAAGTGTTTACATTTATTTTTTATTTAATGACATCGACATAAAAAATTCCGTTTACAACGAAGAACAGGTTCTTTATTTTTCTTCGATGTATTTTTTTTTCTTTATAGTGTTTAAATTATTTTTCGAATTACAGTTTCTTTTTTTAATTTTCCATTCTAATATTTGACATTTTCGTATACTAGATCTTAAAAAAAATGATATTCTTTACTCGACCCTAATTTCCCTGGAATATTTGCGAAACCTGTGTGGAAAACCTGGACAGGTCAAATAGCCACATATTGCAGTCTTTTTCACCCATTATAAATTTTGACAAATTCTGTTGGGAGAGGCGTTCGCACGAGAATTATCACAGACGGAGATCGAAACCCTTTCCAATGATCCTTGTCTCGATGTTTCGCAGGTCGAGGTCAAGCCCTACGTGCTGGACGATCAGATGTGCGACGAGTGTCAGGGTCAGCGCTGCGGTGGCAAATTCGCACCCTTCTTCTGCGCCAACGTCACGTGTCTTCAGGTAGGCTATTTTCGTCCTGAAAATGACTCATTGAGAAGTTCCATTTGAATGCACTTTCACTTCGTTTGTATAAAGCCTGCATACAAACTTTCGGATCGATCCAGTCAATTGTCGAAGAGTTATTTAATTCTTCAACGAATTACTGGAGTAACAACGAGTTACGAGCAAAATGACAATGAAAAAGTGCTTTAGATAATGCTTTGGATTTCCGTATCGTTAATTCACGTACCAAAAAAAAGTTTCTTAAGATTAAAAAAAAAAAAATTTAATAATGGTTAAGAAAAAAATTTCTTAACCGTTCACTGCATAATTTTGATGTAATCAATTGTGACGTACCGAAATTCTACTCATTTTATGGGATCGCAGTTTGCGTCGTTGGAATGCAATGAAAGTTCAATCTGTTTGAACGCTTAAGGCGTTACCCCCGCTTGTAGCGCAAAAAAAGGCCTTTTTCATGAATTTTTTTAAAGAAAACTACAAAACTTTTTTAATCGATCAATATACCATCGTAAAGAACACATTTTGAAGAACTTTCAGTATTTTTTTTATTGAAAAATATTACATTGTTCAGTGGCAAATGGCCGTCAATGAAATAATGTTTTTATATACACGGTTTGCGTTTACCAACATTGCGGCGAAGTGGATCATCTGAAAAAAAAAATGCGGATGGATTTAGTCAAATATAAGTATAAACTAGTCTTTAATCGAAGGATTTTAAAAAATATTAATTTTTGACAAAATGGCGGACAGTCAAAGTTAATGGTTCGATTTTACCGAAAAAAATGGCCGTTTTTTGGCTATAAAACGACCATTTTTTTTTTTCGAAAAAAAAAAATCAAACGATTAAAGACTACATTTTTATGTATTAAATGAGCCTGCAAAATTTCAAGAAGATCGGTTTATTAGTGTACGAGTAATCTTGGTCACCGACTTCAGAAATGCCATTTTGAGAAAAACGCGTTTAAAGTTTCAATTTCCGGTCGTTTACACAACGGATTCTTCTCTTTCAACGCTCATATCTCAGTCAATTTTGTTCGGATCGACTTGAAATTTTCAGGACATATTCTCAGATACTTATACTTCAAAAAAAAAGCAATAAAAAAATCGATCTTTTCAAAATCGCAAGTGGGGGTAACCCCTTAATTTTGTTTTGGCGAATATCAGCTAGGAAAACTTTTTGAAATGCTCGTTTGGAGGTCAACAATTGGAACATACTAAAAAAATCTGTTATAATTGTAAAACTGAAGAAATAAAAATAAGAGAAAGAATTTTCGTTGCATTCCAATGATGAAAACGTAGGTACGATCTTTTTTGCTTATTCGTCACAACAATTATCACTAACAAGGAACATCATTTAAGTGTCCGCCTTCGATTTTGTCGAAACTCATATATGTGATAAAGCACTGAAAACTATTACACACTTTTTTTTATCGGCGGCAAAACATTTTTAAGGGGTCAAAAGGCGTGTCACCTCTAAAGGTAATTTTTTCGATACTTTTATAGTGGATTTTTGGTAATTCTTTAGATAAGTGACTTTTTCGGAAAAAAGACCCTAAAATTTTCTTTTGTTGCCATTTTCTCATTTATTGCATTATAACTAATGATATTCAGTCGGGAAAAGCTGATAATCACCCCCTCCCCTCATAAAAATGTATGGGGTTTTGAACTTCGCGAAAACACGTGATAAATTAGGGCATTCGTGAACATTATTGGGAATGGAGGCTGGGGGGATTTTTAAAAGAAGCCTTCCTGAATACAAACCAACCCAACCCCCTCCGGCGGAACTTCAAAATCATGCCGGAGGGGGTTCGGTTTACCCTAAAGTATTTTACAACTATACTATCTCTTAAAAGATAGTATAGTTGTAAAATACTTTAGGATTGGGCTTGTTTGGGTTTGTTTGTATTCAGGTAGGCTTCTTTTATAAATCCCCCCAGCCTCCACCCCCAACATATGCGTCGAAATGTTCAAAATGCCCTACTTTATCACGTGTTTCCGCGAACTTCAAAACCCCATAAATTTTTATGGGGGGGGGGGGGGTGAATATCATAATTCATAATCCAATAAAGGGCGTGAAGGTTTTAATACAGGAGTGCAAAAAAATTGTAATTATTTTTAATGATTTTTTGCTCGTAAAGAAATTGTTAATGAAAAACTCGGCTTCCCCCGATATCATCATTTGTAATCCAATAAATGAGAAAATAGCAAAAGAAAATGTAGGCTCATTTTTTCGGATAAGTCACTTATTTAAAGAATCATCGAATTTTTCGATAACGCATTACAGTGAAAGAATTTTGGTTTTTGTTTCACTGAAATCGGTGGACTGCTTGTGGGCGAAACGGCAAAATCACCCCTCGACACGCCTTTCTTTGAGGGGTGATTTCGCCCCTTTGACCCTCAGTTACCACACATCAATTGAGGATACATACATACCACACTAATGCGATTTTGCATTTTCAAATCATTATTACTTTTGTATAAACAATCCAAATGTATTCGATAACCAGTGTTTCTCGGGGTAAACATTTCCCAGCAATCCAATGGTAATGGTTTCGAATGCGAAAAATAGTATTTATTTCGTGAGAATACGTGAAAATAAATGTAAACATTTACAGAGAGATATTTACAAGACATTTTAGATGATAAAAATTGAACCTGTGCTGTAACTACGGGTTAAACCCGTTTTTCCGCCGATGAAAATAAATACGCGTCTAATAGTTTTCAACGCTTCATTACATATATGAGTTTCAACAAAATCGAAGGCGGGCACTCGAGTGACGTTCCTTGTAAGCTGCATGGCAATGCTGTGAACAGTTCAGTGACTCGAAAATTGCGGTAGTCGCGGAGCTCGGAACTCTCAAGAGTTTTCCCCCATTAAAGTGAAAATATTAAGGGGTCTTCTCACTTTAGATGCTAACAAAGGCTATTTTCATGAATTTTTTTGATAGGTTTATATTATAGATATTGATACAATAGTTGTTACACTTAATAAATACAATTTCGAAATACTTAAAAATATGTATTTATTTATTCAAGTCACTATTTATAGACGAAAATGGTATTTAAAAAAATGTCCTAAGAAATTGTAGGTCTGCGCTGTTAATGGCTACAGCGCATATCATACGATCTTTTATATATGCAAAAATAACAAAATCGCGGACATTTTTCGAAGAAAACAAAAAAAACGTGTTTTCTTTAATCGTTTTTGGCAACAAAAAAAAATAGAAAATATGAAAATTTAAAAAAAATCCTTGATACGCGCTATAGCTATGGTTGTAAAGAATATGTTGTTAAAATTTCACGAGGATCGGTTCAGTAGTTTCGAAGATTTTATCAACAAGTCGTCGAAAAACGTTGTTTCGAGAAAAACGCGTTTAAAGTTTGTTTGGGTTACATAAATCCATAAAAAATTGGGGTCGGGTTGATTGTAAATGATGTAGAACGTATAACAAGGTCTGGACAAATTTCAAAATTGACGTAAAATCATTTCTTAAAAAAAAAAAATTCTTGAAATAATTCGTCGATTTATTAAAAATTTTGAAATTTCCAAAACTTCCCTAGTCGAATTATTTTGACGGAGATTTTCGGAGTTTTGGTCTGTCGTGTAAAATTCTTTCGGAGTTTCGATCTTTCGGGGTAGTATATTTTCGGAGTTCGGAGCGTTCTGATCATCCAAAGTTCGGAATTGCAACCCGGCCCCAACATTTTTTAAAACTGTATTTCGGAAGTGTATTTATTAAAAGTAACAACTTAAATATCGATATCTATAACATAAACCATAAATCAAAATGATGTTGAAGTTTGCATCGTTGGAATGTCACGAAAAAGATTTGTTTTTACCTGCCTATTTTTCCTTTGATAGATTTGAGCTAGGAAAATCACGCAAACATTTTTTAGAATTATTATTTAGCGATCTGGAACAAATTTGCAGAATTTCATTTTGGATAATAATGAAAATGAGAAATTGAAAAAAACTTTCGTTGCGTTCCAACGATGCAAACTTCAACTTCATAAATGAAAATATAAGATATAAATAAGATATGAGTTTTAAAAAATCACCAAAATATCCTTTCTTAGCGTCTTAAGTGAGAAGACCCCTTAACAAAAACAGTTGAACCAATCAATGACAGAAAAAAAAACATTGAACTGAAAATTTGCCGTTTATTCCGCATATCGTGCCACTTGCGACTGATTTTGTCTCAAATCCAAGGCACGTTTGTTACAATCTCAAACTTCGTCTATTTCCGCCTGCCATTCCCCAAACAGCACATCACTTCCCAAACTTTTCCCAACTAATTGAGCTTTAATTCACCTTACGGTGCGAAGTGCAACCGAGCGATATTTTTTCTGCTCACCACTCCGCGAATAAACATTCAGCGCGCATATTCCCGCGTTATACCATAAACCGTAAATTGTCCAAGCCGCTGGTAGCGAAGCCGCTGAAAGAATGAAAAACCACCGTATAATTCGTAGCGAAGTGTGAGCTTTTTTTCCAGGGCTGCGACTAAAAAATGGTATTTATTTTTCAGTACTATTGCGAGCACTGCTGGGCAACAATTCACTCGAGGCCAGGTCGAGAGTTTCACAAGCCGTTGGTCAAGGAGGGTGCAGATAGGCCTCGCGCCGTACCGTTTCGTTGGTGTTAACCCCAAGTGTTTGGGTTTAACGGCCCAAGCCTGCGTTTGCCACTCTAATTATCTCGCGGCCCTAGCTAATTAACTACCACTCCTATGAGTCCCTCTCTCTCACTCTCTCTCTCTCTCTCTTTCTATTTTTTTCTTTACTTCTCTCTCTCTCCCTCTCTCTCTCTCTCTCTCTCTCTCTCTCTGCCCTCTCTCCCGATCAAGCAGCCCGCTCTTTCAACACCCGCGTGTCTCGCCCGAAAACCAATTCCCACCAAAACTGTCCGTACGTCATTACCATACCACTAGAACGAGATGGAGAAGAAAAAAAAGCTATAAATATATATAACGGGCAACTTCTATTGCCATTCCCAAAATACCCAATAATACTAAAAGATAAATAATAACTATTGCTACTATTACTATAACTACTACTTACTACTCGATCGTCACTACTACTATTCTATTCACTTGCTATTCCACCTTTACTCCTACTACTCGTATTCTTCCCTCGAGTTAGTCGACCCGAATCCTCCCCTCGAATCCCCTCCAAATTGGGCCATTGAAACGAAGCAAAAAAAAAAGGGCAGCAACAAAAACATCAAGCAAGCAAACGTCTGTGCCTCGGCGCACCTTCTCTGAGACTCTCGTAAATTCATCTTTCACGAGTGCAGAGATATACTTCGATTCGACGAAGAAGCAAAACACAACCACGAGGAACAACAACATTGGGAAGGCAACAAGGCTGTTCTGTATCTCGCGGAACCAATAGCGTGTGGCAAAACGCAAGCTATCGCACTTTCGCACACGTCCAGCGGTCATTCGACTCTTTGTGCTCCGCTCTGCCGACGAGGACAACAAACTTACCAGCTCATGCGTCGTTCGCCGATCAACTTCGCGTCGAGGATCACTTCAAGGACACTTCGGT
Source organism: Ophion obscuratus (assembly GCA_964007375.1). NCBI lineage: Eukaryota > Metazoa > Arthropoda > Insecta > Hymenoptera > Ichneumonidae > Ophion > Ophion obscuratus. The sequence continues at coordinate 27,029,004 of OZ023321.1, read as the reverse complement.
CGTCGAGTTTCGATTGTGTCCGGATGGCATGAGGAATACTCGCGTTCGGAGGGCAAGAGAGAGAGAGGGTCAGAGCTTTACCGTCAAGTAAGATAGACGCGAGAGAGGAACATAGGGACAAAGGGAGTGCAATGAAATGAGGATACATTTATATATGAAAGAGGGAGAGAGAGAGAGAGAGAGAGAGAGAGAGAGAGGTCATTCAAGCTCGCACAATCGCCCAGAGCCATCGAGGCAAAAGCGAAGCGCGAGCAAACGTCATTACTGATTTAAGAGAGAGAAAGAGAGAGAGAGAAACGAAAAAAAAACGACACGTGATAAGAGAAAAGGATAACGACGTGACGAGGAGCCATGCGCGATTTATGCGTTCGAATGTTTTCGTTGCTTTTATTTTTTATTCGTTCTCGTACTAATTGATAATGCAAAGTAAAAAATGCCACCGCTTCGCGGGCAACGTATTAGACGAATTCTTCGTAATCGCAATCTCTATGTGTAAGCGTTCTTTCAAGCTTAGCAACAAATTAGGACACGATTTATATAACGGAATAAAACAAAAAAAGGAAAGACGAATGACGGAGCGAGAGCGAACGTAGGAATGGCGCTCGAGGGAGGAAAACAACAAGTTGTTGCGACTGAGCTTGTGACTTGTTCAACGTGTGATATTTCAATGGTGACGGAACTCGAGAGTCTCTTTACCGTGAGCCGAGAAAAATCGAAGGGAAAAGAAACGAGAGGCTGAAAGAAAAAGGTGGAATGGCGATGAGAAAGTGGACCAGCCGAGAATAAAAGGCTCTGAAAGTAACATCGGACGATTAGCAGGAATATAACAATTTTCTTTGTCTATCTGTGTTAAGCGCAATGTAAATTTTCAAGGTCGATTCGACGCTTCCGTTCGTTCGTTTTCATTCAGAGCGTTCTTTCTTATTGCTTCGATTGTCCAATTTTTTTTTATTTTTATATTTGTATATATACACAACGTATGTATATACATAGAGAAATACATATGTAATATATGTATACGTATATATTGACTCGTAGCCCACTCTCGATCGCCGTTCCGCCCGTCGCGACGTCGCGTATTTTTTTTTGTTTTGTTTTGCTTTTCGCGAAGCAAGCGAGCAAACCGCGCAAACTGGTGCAAAGTGTGTTCACAGTGAAATCTCGCGTCATCAAACGATGGAGATGGAAAAAAGAATATCGAGCATACCTTGTCGCAAAAGTAGATGCAATTTTTTTTACTTTTATTTTTTGTAACGAAATTTATTTGAAAATGCTAAAAAAACAGTGGGTGTGAAATCGAGCCGCGGGTAGAGAGACGAGTTTCACTCTCGAAGTGAGTGGATCAAGGTCGTTGGGTGGACAAGTGAGATTTCCGTAACGCAACTTGGCACGATCGCGCTGCGTTCGTAAGATGCGAGAATCATCGATTTATGATTCATCTCGTGACATGTCCGCGGGACTGCCCGCAACGAAGCTCTGACGCATGGCCCCTTTTGTAAATATCCGGTTACCGACTATATCGAAAGGGACAAAATCTCCGAGTCCCGAGAAAGAAGAAGAGGACGAAAATGAAAAAATAGTAACTCCTTATCCATCTCTCCCTTTGTCCCTTTAGATTTAAAGACCCAATGTACCTTAATACCCGCAGTAGCAGCGGTCGAGTTGAACATACACACGAATCCACACACACAACACACACAGACACTGGACTCGTACGTACTAAAGATACAAACTTTTTACCCTCGCGTTTTTAATTCTCGGTGTATATAATCACACGATGCGTAGTTGAATTTGGAGATGAAAACCCAGCACTTTTAGCGTAGAATGCGAATTTTTGACTGAAAGGAGATGGTGGCGTACTGAAAGTAACCCTAATGGAATTTTGGCCCTCGGCTCGGCCCAACCCTAAAAAAGGGGTTGAAAACTTAAAAATCGCCGTATCTCGATAATTAATAGACCGATGAAAAAATGTTTTAAACAAAAGTTGCTTGAAATAATAAAATACGTATAAAGTTTTATGATGTCCAACTTCCTAACTTTGAAAATAGCGGCACAAAAACGATTGGAACATTCGGGAGGGATGCGTGTGCGAGCGGAGTAGAAATATCGCTGCGTGAAATTACTTTATACGTATTTTATTATTCCGAACAACTTTTGTTTGAAACATTTTTTCATCGGGCAATTAATTATCGAGATACGGCGATTTTTAAGTTTTCAACCCCTATTTCTTAGGGTTGGGGCGAGTTGAGGGGCAACATTTTATCAGGGTTATTTTCAGTACTAAAAATAACCCTAATGAAATTTTGACCCTCGGCTTGGCCCAACCCTAAAAAATAGGGGTTGAAAGCTTAAAAATCGCCGTATCTCGGTAATTAATAGACCGATGAAAAAATGTTTCAAACAAAAGTTGCTTGAAATAATAAAATACGTATAAAGTTCTACGATGTCCAACTTCCTAACTTTGAAAATGGCGGCACAAAAACGATTGGAACATTCGGGAGGGATGCGCGTGCGAGCGGAGTAGAAATATTTCTGCGTAAAATTACTTTATACGTATTTTATTATTTCAAACAACTTTTGTTTGAAACATTTTTTCATCGGGCAATTAATTATCGAGATACGGCGATTTTTAAGTTTTCAACCCCTATTTCTTAGGGTTGGGGCGAGTTGAGGGGCAACATTTTATCAGGGTTATTTTCAGTACTAAAAATAACCCTAATGAAATTTTGGCCCTCAGCTTGGTCCAACCCTAAAAAAAGGGTTGAAAACTTAAAAATCGCCGTATCTCGACAATTAATAGACCGATGAAAAAATGTTTCAAACAAAAGTTGCTTGAAATAATAAAATACGTATAAAGTTCTACGATGTCCAACTTCGTAACTTTGAAAATAGCGGCACAAAAACGATTAGAACATTCGGGAGGGATGCGTGTGCGAGCGGAGTAGAAATATCGCTGCGTGAAATTACTTTATACGTATTTCATTATTCCGAACAACTTTTGTTTGGAACATTTTTTCATCGGGCAATTAATTTTGGAGATACGGCGATTTTTAAGTTTTCAACCCCTATTTCTTAGGGTTGGGGCGAGTTGAGGGGCAACATTTTATTAGGGTTATTTTCAGTATTGAAAATAACCCTAATGAAATGTTGGCCCTCGGCTCGGCCCAACCCTAAAAAATAGGGGTTGAAAACTTAAAAATCGCCGTATCTCGGTAATTAATAGACCGATGAAAAAATGTTTCAAACAAAAGTTGCTTGAAATAATAAAATACGTATAAAGTTATACGATGTCCAACTTCCTAACTGTGAAAATAGCGGCACAAAAACGATTAGAACATTCGGGAGGGATGCGCGTACGAGCGGAGTAGAAATATTTCTGCGTAAAATTACTTTATACGTATTTTATTATTTCAAACAACTTTTGTTTGAAACATTTTTTCATCGGGCAATTAATTATCGAGATACGGCGATTTTTAAGTTTTCAACCCCTATTTCTTAGGGTTGGGGCGAGTTGAGGGGCAAAATTTCATTGATGGTTACTTTGAGCGTGCAGAAAATTCGAATTCTCCGCTCAAAGTGCTGGGTTTTCGTCTCTTTTACTGAACAGAAATCGAGCCTCGGGCCGCGTCGTGTTCGTCCCGAACGCGAGATTCGCCAAATAATTCCACACTGGGAAAATAATTATTGGATTCACAGTGGCTCTCGAAAAGGCCGACGAAATATGCCCATTGGGCAATTACGGACACATACATATTTTAACACTGTGATAGGGAGAGGGTGGGAAAACAAAATAAAACGATAACAGTGACTCCAAAATCCTGCACGTTCGAAGACGTGCTCCGTACGCGATGAAAGGAAAATTAGCGATCAATTTTACGACTATAAAGGCAAAAAATACAAAAGGAATACGAAAAACAAAGTTAACGAAAGAGAGAGAGAGAGATAGGAACAGCGATTTTGCAAGATGAGGAACGTTCGTTATCGCTGTACTACCCGATAAATTCGAATCTTTCGATCGTCGAGATCGAAACTCAGCAATTTCTCACGCGTCTCCGAAACTGTAGTGTCAAATATTTTTTCTCCCGCCCGGAATGTTTGTTTTTCTACAGAGACTTTAGCCGCGTGATGCGTGAACAGAAAAAAAAACCACAATAACAGAATCGATAAAGCTACGAAACTACTAAAGGAATTCATTTTTACACACAATATATATCCAAGCATTACGAAGTGACAGCAATTTTTCATCCAACTGCCCGTCAATGCCCTCCCTTTCTCAAAGCCCAGGGCTACGGATGATCTTTTCCATCAACCCCTATCTATTTTCTTATTTCGAAGCGCAAGCAACGATAAACGTTTGCACGCAATTTTCACGACCACGAAAGTTTCGAGATTCTGCACGGACCGAATAAACTTTTCAAAGTGAACCTCCCTTTACCTGACTATAGAGCCGTTTCTTCGTGAATTCTGACTAAAATACTACGATTACCGAAAGAAAAGAAAAAAACATTATATCTCTCTTTGTATCACTAATAATAACGACGAGAGACGATCGAGTCGAAAGAAATAGACAGATGGGGACCGGGAGAGAGACAGAGAGAATGGAAATTAAAGATAGGACGAAGACCGATCTTTTTGCCGATCGTACGTGCGAAATGTACCGTTGCACCGTGCAATACGTGGCGTAACGAAAAATGCTAAGAATAATTATACGAAAAGCAGTAAAAACAACCGGAAACGAAATATACGAAGACAAGAGATTGCATCGAGTACGATGGGGTATCGAAGTAAGCTCCGCATAACATATATACATACACATACATATACATATAAATATACATATATATGTATATATATATATATATATATACACACACACACACACACACACACACACACACATATATATAAAAATATTTATTTTTTTGGTCTCCTTTTTGTATATAACGCTCGTTGCCGACCAGGAATGCCGGCTAATGTCATAGGTAGGAAAAAAGGCGCAAGCGCATCTCATCGGCAAAATAATTTCGAGGGGCACCAAATATCTCTCGTCTTCTCCTCTGACGTTATCCTTGCCCGTTCTTAAGGAGTTAGGCCACTCTAGAAGCCGAAAAATAAGTTTTGTGTCGATTTTTTTTAACTACAAAATAAATCGAGATTACAAAAAAGGGTGTTTATCATACATATCAGTGACTGTATACGATAATTTTTTTGAAGCGATTAATTTACAAAAGGGCGGCTGTGCAGCGTTTATCTCGAAACTGCATTTTTTAAGTTGGCCGGAAACATAACTCGGACACTTTTCAACCGATTCACTTGGAATGTTGAATATATCTTGAAAAATACATTGTCTATGGAAGTACGTAGGATTTTTTTTTTATATTGCATGGTTCGTTTGTTATTAACAATTATGTGACGATTTTTTAGGCAAATTGTTCACGTTCCGAAAATTTGGCTAAAAATCGTCAGATAATTGTTAATAATGAATGAAGTATGCAATATAAAAAAAATGCAACGTACTTCCATAGACAATGTATTTTTCAAGGTATATTCAACATCTCAAGTGAATCGGTTGAAAAGTGTCCGAGTTACGTTTCCGGCCAAGTTAAAAAATGCAGTTTTGAGATGGACGCTGCACAGCCGCCATTTTGAAATTGATCGATTCAAAAAAATTATTGTATACAGTCACTGATATGTGTGATAAACACGCTTTTTTGTAATCTCGATTGATTTTGTAGTTTTTCTGAAGAAAAAAAAATCGACAAAAAGCCTATGTTTTCGGTTTCTGGAGTGGCCGAAGGGCTTAACTACAAACCGAAACGAAAAAATCGCGTTTTTCCCTCCGTCTCCCTCGATAAGATCGATCCATTCTCCTTATCCCCGCACGATATTATCGAGCCGAAGATTTTTCTCTAGTTTATCGGACGCGACTAATAGGTTGAAGTGCAATAGCGGGGAAAAACCTATTAGCAATAGCAGTCCATGTATCGATGATGAAAAAAAAAAAAAAAGTATCAATGAATGCATATAAAATTCAGACACATTCTCGATCGTACGAAAATATGGAAGAGAGGATCCGTAAAAACGATAAATTTTTTAACCGTACCTTCGATTGGGATACAGATTTGGTAGAATAAAGTGTGGGGTGTTTGGAAATTCTCGGAGTAGATACTCGTCGTTCATTGACCGATAAAATGATGTTGCTCGTCGATGAAATCGTCCGTGAATTCGATAATTGTCTAATCTGATTGATCGATACCGGTCGCGATGTTTGAAAATTTTCCAGTAGCTCCAATATTTGAAAAACCAGTCCGGTATACTGACGTTTATTTTTTATCGGCGAATAATTCGCGCAAATCGATTGAAAAAGCCAACGAGGAGCTTTTTCGTCGATGAAAAAGAAATTCGTCAATCGCCCGTATAGATTGATCACGTGGATGCGAGAGATTGGACGAGTCTACATTGGAGTTGATGCAAAGATGCGTGCATGATGAGACGCAAAAAAGGGGAGAATAGAGAGAGAAGAGAGAGAGAGAGAGAGAGAGAGAGAGAGAGAGAGAGAGAGAGAGAGAGAGAGAGAGAGAGAGAGAGAAGAGAGAGAGAGAGAGAGAGAGAGAGAGAGAGAGAGAGAGAGAGTGAGAGAGAGGAAACGTAAAAAGTATGCTGTTCGAGCGTTAGTTAGTGAAATTTTGAATACACAGATACATATTTGAAAAATCACTCCTCGCAACGCGAAGTCAAGACTCAAAAAATCGGGAGAAAAATAATTGGAAAAATTCTTTCTCTCGTGTATTAATCGGGAAAAAATGGAAGATGTGAAAAAGAATTTTTTTTTTCGTGTATTGACGAAGAAAAATGTAAGACAAAAACACATTTTTTCCGTTAATACACGAAAAAAAAAATTCTCTTTTACGTCTTACATTTTTTTCGTTAAGACACGTTAAAATTTCGTTAAAATCAAGACTCAAACAGATCATGAGAAAAATAGATGGAAAAATCATTTTTTTCCGGGCACTATCGAAAAAAAATGTAAGATGTTAAAAATACATTTTTTTTCGTGTATTAACGAGAAAAAAAAATGCGACTTAAAAAATCCATTTTTTTCGTGTATTAACGAAAAAAAATGTAAGACGTAAAAAATACATTGTTTCTGTTAATACACGAAAAAAAATTGATTTTTTACGTCTTACATTTTTTTTCGTTAAGACACGTGGAAGTTTCGTTAAAGTCAAGACTCGAAAAGATCGCGAGAAAAATAATTGGAAAAATAATTTTTTTCCGTCTATTAGGGAAAAAAATGCAAGACAAAAAATCCATTTTTTTCGTGTATTAGCGAAAAAAATGTAAGATGTAAAAAATACATTTTTTTCTGTTAATACACGAAAAAAATTGATTTTTGACGTCTTACATTTTTTTTTCGTTAAGATACGTAAAAGTTTCGTTAAAGTCAAGACTCAAAAAGATCGCGAGAAAAATAATTGGATAAAGAATTTTTTTTCCGTGTAGTAACGAAACAAATGCAAGACTTAAACAATCCATTTTTTTCGTGTATTAACGAAAAAAAATGTAAGACGTAAAAAATCCATTTTTCAAAATTGGCCACGCGTGCATCCACGTGATGTAGACTCGAATTACATACAAAGAGACTAAATTTTCCTTTTCTCAAACCCGTCAAAAGCGAGAAAGCAAATTTCCTGACTCGATCTTACAAACGTTTGTATGTATTTTGGTGTGTGTGTGTGCGCGCGCACGTGGACTCGCGTGTGTACGTGCGTACGTGTTTCTAGCTTGTAATCGAATAATCGTGATAACGCGCGCAATGCGCAGTTCAATTGTACATATTTTCATCGTACATGGTTAATCTATAAGAGGGAAAACTTTCATACTATCGAAGTTTGCATCGTCGAAATGCAACGAAAATTTATATTCATATTTTCATTTCCCCATTTTGATTATGATACCAAATCTTTTTTGCAAATCTCAATTACCCATCTCCCAATCAGCATATCGAAAAAATGTTTAAGGGACTTCGGTAGCTAAAATTTGCTGAAAGGAATTCGGGAAAGTAAAAAAAACCCAAACAAACCCATTGCACTCCAACGATGCAAACTTCGATCTCGTAAAATTTCTATGTGTTCGTGTGTTACCTACGGGGGCTCGCTGTTGCTTAACCAACCGTTCTTTTTTTTTTCAAAATGCACCAAAATCTTGCTTTTTTCCAACTGGAGTGAATTATCCAAGTTTTGGCTTATTTTCCCTCAAAAAAATGGTAGACTATAATCCACCAGGGGTACGGCTGTTACGAGCTGAGCACGCGTGGCTAAGAGAAGGGAAAAATAAAATAGCGATGCCACGCAAAAATATCTTCGCCGCTGAACGACCAGGCAAATCGATTTTTTTAACAATTAAAAAAAAATAAAATAAAGACAAGAATCGTGTTCGTATTCGCTTCTAATAAAAACAACTGCAACGTCGCGAGATTTCGATTCGATTTAACGAAAAAAAAAAAAAAAAATTCAAAATCTATGACGAAGCCTAAATGTGATGACTATAGTAGATCGATCTACGAGAGAGCAGCTACACGAATAACGTAGAAAAACAAAATCCGATTTACCGATAGTCTCCCTGCGTTAACTCTTTTTTCGTTATCGCCTTAAAAAGAAAGCACTTTTCTCGATATTTCGTCTCCCGTTGTGCGTTTTTGCTACGAAAGTACACGACCGAACGTCGAGGACCAGAAAGATCGAAATTTCCATTTCGTTGATGCGTAAAATTTGACAAACACATTCGCCACTAACATCGATTGCACACCCACGTAAAAATACCCGCGCGTATTCGTAACAGTAGCAACGATAAAAACAAAACACTATCCAGACACGGTAAAAGAAAAATATCCACTCTGACGATCCGAAATTAATAAAAATAGAACAACGGTATCATTTTTTGGGACGTTAATGGAGTATAATGGTTTGACCCGGGAATAAATAATAACGAGAGTAGTTAAGATAAAATAATATTAGTTATCATAATGTAGAATGTTAGGTGTGATTCTTCACCTCCTTTGTAATATGTGTGATAAAACATATAAATATATATAATATAATGATATACAAATATATATATATATATATATATATATTGATAAATATAAATATGCGTGTGGGTATGTATATGTGTGTGCGTGTATATATATCTATATATAACGATTTTAATATTTAATATATTCCTACAAACTCTTGAAGGATATACTCGAAATTAGGTACCAATTGTACGATATGGAAAAAAAACCCAATAGGTACATAAAAAAAAAAACCGTTCATGAAACCAATAATATAAACGAAATATATAGATGACACTCGATGCAGAAGGGAATGGGAGATGAGCTATCGAGATGAGGTGAATATTGAGTAAAAAAAAAAGTACGGAAAAAAGAAAGCTCGACTCACCTATCGGCGAGAACGCGATGAGAATAAGAAACGAGAGGAAACAACGAGCGACCCTATAAAACGCATCTCCGGCGTATGGTCGTTCGCGATAAATAAATATGAATATTATAAATACGAAGTGAATATGATAAACGAAAAATCAATTTCGCCCAATTAGCGAATAAATAAACGATAAAACAACGGGTGCATGGGGGTGGGGGGAGGGGGTTGAAACAATGGTAGTAGTCATTTACGATAGATTTGTATTTTTCAGTGTTGAAAAGTTTTTTATACCGCTGTTATATTCTTGTCTAAATATCTTAGTTCGGTGTGCGAGTGATCGAACGTCGGTGTGAACTGTCACACGACGGAGGATAAAGAGAGGGACAGTCGTAGGTAGGGAGGAGGAAAAATAGCAAAGAATAATTATAGTGTTTTTCGCGTGCGTGTGCGTCTCTTCGTAAGCATGAGTTGAAATGAAAACGAAAAAAAACTAGGGAAAAATGCGAATGTGGTTTTTTTCAGCGTGAACAAAAAAAAAAAGAAAACGTCGTCTTCTTTCCGCGCGTGCTAAATTCGGGGTGTGAGTTTGAGGGGGAAATCAAGAAAACGAAAGAAAACCAACAAAAAAGGGGGCATCGAGATTTGTAGGGGAGAAAAAAATGTGTATAACGGGAATGTTTTTGTATCGTGTAAACTGGGAGGAAAGTTGTACAGGGCACGGGGGAGATAAGTTTGGGTGGGATAATAACGCCCGAGGGTGAATTAGACAATTTTATTCGCGCGAGAACCAATAGGCGAGCGCGTTTTTGCGTTCGAAGGTTCAGCCCCATAATCGTCGACATTATTTTTTTAATATTGCAATTTTTATTTTTTTCAAATTTTCTCGCTTCCGTTCTCTCTGGCATCGTTTTTTTTTTACACGTCGAAAATATAAACTTCGATTTGTTTTAAAAAATCGTAAATGTGATCTTGACGAGTTGTTGCAAAAAAACAAAAAACAAAACGGGAATAAAAGAAGGAACGAACACGCGTAGACACAGGGACGGAGTAAACGAAAATTCGCTCGATCACCACGCGTTCGTGCTATCAAAATGCAAAAGTGCAATTCACAGTCGTGAATCTGCGCGTACGCGTAATAATAAAAGTGACACAGAGTACGACACATATACACGAACATAATACGTATATATATATATATTTGAATGCGATATAAATTTTACACACTACGAGTACCTTTGAGAGTACTTGCTACGGTACAGATGTCCGCTGCTACCCGCTCCCACCTCCCGGCCCCTCTAGAATTATTAATTATACACATGCATATATACACATGCATGCATACATACATACATAGCCATATACGAAAAAAAAAAATATATATATACATATATATATATATATATATATATATATTATGTATATTAACGTGTATATACATACGTATAAATGTATACACATATACGCGTGTGCGGTATATGCATATGTATGTATGTACGTATCTGTATGTAATCTTATCGCTGCGACAATTCAAATGAATTTTTATTTTTTTATATCAAGTTATTGCGTTACAATTGTAGATAAAATCCTAGCGCTTAGCGAGAGTCAAAATATTGTTTTCTTTTTTCTTTTTTGTTGATATATACATATTATATTTAAAAAAAAAAAAAAAAAACACGGATACATGTGTTCACAGATATATTCCTACGATCGCAATTGTACATTTCGTACGCATGTGAATTTATCTGTCCTCACACGTATATATACACACATTTATATATATATACATATATGTGGAAACGAAGGACTGCGTGATGTCTGACGCGTGACTATTATTTCATTATTTTTCATCTAATTTTTATTTTTTCTTAATTTAATTTCTTTTTTTTTTTTCAATCACGCCGAACGTTCACACTCGTGAGTATCGCGAGTAGGCGACACGTTTGGAAGTACGTGTGTGTATACGTACAAACATACACATACACCCGAGAATATCGCGAAACGTTCGAAGAAAAATGTAGAGTGACTTTAGTGTTTTTTTTTTTTTTTTTCACAAACGAGAGAAAGAAAAGAAGAAATCGGATTTGTTCGTTTTTTCCTGTAATTTACCACCGCTGTCACTACTATTATATTTTAATACACGTTAATGTACTCGTCGATACGATCGACGAGTTATTTCTAGATATATACACACATAGATATATATTTTTTCGTTTTTTTTTTTAATATTCTTTGCGAGCATTACGATTTATAGCTACACCTACAAAATAGCTTTTATCGACTATTTATAAATCGCTGCTGCTACTACTACTTTAAGCGATATATATATATATATTTTTTATTTCATACTGACATAACTATAGTAATTACAATTCGCCCTATTTTGCTACTGTTTTACGTCACTATTGTAGAGATCTCCACATGCCAAAGAAAAAAAAAACGCAAACACATACACGGACACCGTAGGCGTGCGCAAAAGCGTACCGCGCATGAATAACCGATAGACACATATTCCACACAAACACGTGGCAAAGGTGAGTGGAGCACGGAAACGAAAAGCAGGGGGCGAAAAAAACGACATCGAGCTGTTTGAAATACTTACGTTTACGCAAAAACGACAACAACAACAACAACAACAACAACAAAACGAATAGTCACGTTGGAATTTTTATCAGCGCAAGCTTCGACAATATCGATCGGGCATTTTAATTTTCGTCAATCGCAAAGTGCAATACAGACGAGTTTCGGCTTGAAGCAAATCAACGTAATCGACCTGTGTCCCGTAGTACGATCGCAAACGAATTTTGTACGACCCTCGGTATAGCGGAGAGAGGAGAAATCGTATACGTCACGTCATCACAAATCGAACATAAAACAATGAGAACGAAGTCCTGCACTACTTTCGTCACGCGTTCGGGCATATTTAATTTTACGAAAGAAAAAAATGGCCATAAGTTTCCTACGTTTTATTTTGTTTTTTTAGATTGCCTTTTTTTACTGTTTGATATATTTTTTCTTTTTTTTTTTTTTTTTTTTCGTCGACTTTGTACAAGTCCTTCCCAAACGACTATACGATAAAAAACTTTAGGGCTTTTTTCTTACACCGTGAATGAGTATAAATAGTACGAATTTCGCGAATGACGCGCAAGCGTTGTTCTTAGTCAAATTAAATGAGAGAGAGAGAGAGAAAAGGGAAAATTATATATAGGGCCCCCGCGAGCTGCGCGTACGTCGTGATCGTTGGACTCGTGGACTGAAATCGTGCATGCTTATATTAGGTACTCGTTTTTTTTTTTTTTTGGAAAAATTTTACGATTTTACCTTGCGTTTTAATTTTATTATTTTTTTTTCTCGTATTTTTCTTTTTTTTTTCCGTAAGGTAGGGGCTTACCGCCGCGCGAGAGCAAATTCGCGCTCTAGCACAGCGTAGAGACTAGAGTTTCTAATAAATAGCTAAGACTTTTACGAAGCAGCTGGGAGTAGTGCAATGTTATAAGGGAAACGAGGGCTCGAAGGACGATAGTGAAGGGTCGCCTCGGCAAAATTGTGGAACAAATTGAGCATTCGATTGATAATAATCCATCGACACGATAGATCGGTATCGGAAACTTATAGGTCAACGTCGACACTTTGTGATAACGTTTTCGAGCGATATCGATGACTTTAATACAAACGTTCGCTATTAGTCGAATTTATCCGCGACAACGTACATGTATATCAATATTTTCATTTTATCCGAACGTAGATAAGTTCGTTGAGAGTAAAGGAAAAAAAAAGAAAAAAAAACAAAAAAAAACGAAGAAAAAAGAAAACGTATACTTCCTGTTTCGCCGATGTCCCTTCGTAATCTCCTGCAGAGCCATTAGGAATAGATAATGCGAGCGATAGTTTGGAATAAAGTGTGAAATACTTAGGAAAAGTGGTTAGTTTTTTTTTCTTTGTAGTTTTGAAGAAAAAAAATGGGAAGTCCCTCTTCAGCGAGTAGGTTGAATCGTGCGTTTGAACATGCGAGAAAGGAGCAAAACGAAAAGTCGATTTAAAAAAAGTGACGTATGCAAATGAATAAATGAAGAGAGAGAGAGAAAGAGAGTGAAAAAAGTTTGTCTGCTAGAGAAGGAGACGTCAATATTTTAATCCCGTTCGATTCTACCACGATATTAAAATTCTTCCGTATATCGCAAAATATTTGTCGACTAATTGGGCAACATTTTTCAACACGGTGGAAGCACCGATCGCATGCACTCGTCGTAAAATTGATGAAGAAAAAAGGTTCGATACATTTTTTCAATAACGATTATATTCGATGATAAAGAGGCCGCGAATTAATTTTTTTTCACCATTATTAAATAACTGGCCGCAGTCATTTGTTGATGTGTGAACCTACGTGTGTGTGTGTCTGTGTGCGCATAGTCGAGACTTCGTTCCGGAGAGCGAGAAAAAATTTAAAAAATTAAAAAACGAACGAAAGTTCGCATTAACGTAAAGTAAGCGACAAAATTATTGAGGTCTCGAAGTACGCGAGCGGGAGGGAGAAAGAGAGACAGGCGCTGCAAATGATTTTTCGTAACATGCACATTGTTTATTGGGGAGAAAAAAAACGAATTCGAAAACAAACAAAAAAAAACCTAATGCCTGACGGAGTGTATCGTTGTTGGTCACAAAAATTGGTGATGAAATAAGTTTGTCCTTTTGTATAATTATTATATATCGTTAGGCCAAAAGAAATTATGGCAAGGGTGGTGATTGGTCGAACTCATTGATAATCTCGAATGGTATTCATTACAGTGTCCGAGAGGATGCAATAAACGCAAAGGGATAACGTTGACGAGAGAGAGAGAGAGAGAGAGAGAGAGAGAGAAAAGTAATAAATGAATATATAAGAGAAAGACGAAGAAAAAAAAACGACCGCTACAACATTTTAGCGAAATGTGATGTCGGTCGTGTGCTAGCCAATTTGCTCCTAAACAAAAAAAAAGTCTTTTGTACCGTTCTTTTTTCTAAATAATCGACTAGTTTGTAAAGGAATACGTGTAGTCTGGGGCGACGACGCTGATGGATACCGGAGAATAATAGATACGAGAAGGCTGGCGCGGGAAAAAGGAGAAGGAAAAGGAAGAAGAGAGAAAAAGATTATACGTATACGCTTAGAAGATTTTTTTGTACATCCACACGTTGGTGCGCGCGGTACACGCGCGTCTTCGTTAGGTCCTCGGATCGAGGAAAAAGCGTCCTCCTTTTTTCTCGATTGAGTGAAAAAAAAAAAAAAAGAAACAGAAGAAAAGCGAAAAAAAAACGAAACTTCGATCGTTCTTTATTGTTCATAGATGTGAAAATGTCGCGTTGTTTCCGTGTGTTTGCGTGCGTGTGCATGTTTTCTTTTTCGTCGCAAAATTTTTGTACAAAACAGTCGCATTATCCCCGGGATACCTAATTATTGTGCAAAAAGGGTGTACGCGAATTTGACAACAAAAAAAATTTAAGAATATTATAAATTGAAAAAGAAAAAATACAGTAAAAAAAAGAGAACTTATTAGATAAGCCGGTTTGGGCACGAAAAAAATTTAATTGACACGTGCCCAAGTGTGTGTCGGCAGAGCGATGATAAAATTTCCCGCGTTTTTTTCACAAAGAAAAGAAAACGTTTCGGGCTTTTCTTACTTTTAAACTTTGTTATCGATTAGAAGAAAAAGAAAGAGTTAGAATGGAATAGAACGAAGATAAATCGGAGGGAAATTGTGCCCATGTGTGTGCGTGTATATGTGTATGCCCTTAAGAAGAAAGAAAAAGCAAATTAAATAAATGGTAATAGAGTTTGGGATTCGTAAAGGACATTCACTGTAAATGGAATTTTTCGTGTGTGTTTAACCGTGCAAAATTTTGGGCAGTATGGAAATGCGCATACGTCCGTGCGTACGTGTATGTTTGCGTGTACGTCTGCGGACAAGCGTGCGTCGTTGAAGAAAAAAAAGCAAAAAAAAAATAAAATAAAATTGACGAGACTGGAGAGGGCGAAAAAAGACGAAAAAAAAAAAACTAGAAAGAAAAGAAAACCAAAAAACAAAAACGTGCGAGCGTGATCGTGTGATATGCGGCAATTTTTTACCTTTTTCTAACGAAACTTAAAAACATTTTTGTCATTCGATCGTAAGTTGTTCGTAGCGTGAATTTTCATATCTCGTGACTCCGACGAACCGATGCCGGAGTTGAAGCTATAGCTTTTTATCGTTCGGCCTCCCTAAAATAGCGTTAAAAAATCTCGTGATTTTCACTCGAGTGTCAGTTTGATAAATAAAAATACGAATAAAAACTACAAACATACGAAAATGACAAAAAAATAAATAAAATAAAATAAAATAATAATACTATATATAAACGGAAAAATACATCATCGAGTCTTTGTTTGTGCTCGAAACTTGGCTAGACGTGAGGGAACGAGGACTCCTCGTTGGCTAAGCATCTCCCGGTGTCAGCGATCTTTTACAACAAAAGCAACAGAAAAAAAAACGCATAATACGCAAAATAAAACGACAAGCAAAGTACGTCTCAAATTGTCACAAATTTTGTCAATTTTTAAATCGTATGTTTTTCTATGACAGTTATCACTTTTGACGCGTATTGAGGGAAAAAAAAGAAAGAAAGAAAAATACGAATGTTTTATTCAGGGATACGCACCTTGGCCAAGATGAAACGAAGCAGCGAAGTTTTTTCGTCCGAGACTCGCGACAAACTCGAATTTCATCGAGACGAAAAGTCAATTTCGTATTTTCGTGGATTCTCCTCGCTCCCGCATCGCCGGAAAAATACACCTTTCTAGAGTAATTTCTAAACTAATGAATATATAATTTTTGTTTTCTCGCGACACACGAAATTCTCCGTGCATGATCGTAACGAGGTGCGCGGGGACGCACACGCGAGACTTTGTATCGTTGTTTTGTCGCAAACGAAGAAAATAAAAATGGAAGAAAACAAAAAAAACTGGTTACGTCGTTGCGCGCGACACCCGACATAATCGCGAGAAAAAAAAACGCTATCGTGCGTACTCGCGCCATCTCCTGGAGACTAATAATTGTAATTGTAAATTGAATGCAAGAAGAAAAAGAGAGAAAAAAAACAATAAAAATAAACGGAAAACCTTGGAAATAATAATTGCCGGCACGATGAAGAAGATAAAAAAAAGTAGCGAGATCGTTAGACTCTGTCCTCTCACCTCGTTCTCGTGCCGGTTAGTCGAATCTTAGATATATAATAAATATTAATTAGCTGAACGTACAGTATTAACCGAGTACTGGAATGTCAGGTGTTTGTTCGTTCGTATTTTTCATATAATAACGTATAATAAACAAACAAAAATAAAGAGCCCCGTCATCATTTCGTTTCTATTTGAATACTTTGTTACTTATTATCTGTGCCCTTATACCTTACGAAACTTCATATATGAAATATATATGTGTATACATGTGTGTGATTTTGCGTATGAAAACGTGCAAGCACACACACACTCATATATATATATATATATATATAAATATGATATTTACACATGTGCACGGAATGTTTTATAGTTAATTTTTTATTTTATTTTTATACAGAAAGAAAATAAATTATTGCGAGTGTATATCGTGAGGTGTATATTCGACTATTTTTTTCTCATTGAAAAATGCTTTGCGATGTTTCGCACGTGGGGCCTCGAAACGGAAAATAATGACAAGTATAGCTCTGAGACGAATTTATGCATGTATTCAATCTTTTATTATAAAATTCACGAGAAACGAACACGATTACATGTCTTTACGACTTTAGGAAGCTATATCGATGATCCTGCATATGAGTGGCATGAATGTGAATATACGAATTGATATATATATATGTAGCACATATATATATATATATTTTTCTTTAGACACTCTATCGGAGAATAAAAAATCCAAAAATATGTATTGACGTGTTCGATATTCGGTCGACGAATGTACAAATAACGCCATTTTATTGATCAATTACGACGCTAAATGTCGGCACTATTGAAAAATGCGAGTACTTAGGCACGGATGATGTATTATTGCACTTTACGATTGAGAGAAAAAACAGAACAAGAGAAAAGGATCCAAAGTTACGCGAGAAACTTTGCACGAAAGCACATTTCGAAGTGAATACTTCGAGGTGACAGTTCGATTAATTTAATTACCGAATCGAATTATCGTTTCCAGCGGTCTGTGTATCAGATATTCTTCATGTGCTTCAACGGAACGTAATTTTTGTTGTTGGTTTTGTGAGACAGCCTTGGCTACCCATAAATTAAAGAAAAAAAAAGTAAACAAAACTCGAGGGAACGAAAAATCATTAAGGGCTAAGTGACTACGAATATTTTTACGTGACAAAAAAAAAGCCGATCGACAGAATGATCTCTATTTTTCTTTCATATCCAGATGAAAAGTAAATTTCGAAAGTTTATCAAGAAACTGAACATCGACGATAATCTTTGAGAAAAAAAAATACACTTTTACGATAGAATTTACGTGCTGGCACACGACATATACGGGCAAAACATCTTTCAACAATTTTACGATGATATACGTAACTAATAGTTTAAAGTTTGAATAACGAATAAGCCGAAGACAAGAAAAAAAAATATACAGCGATCAATGTGACTCTTCCCTTCGTAAAAATCGATCCGTGTTTCATACCCTGTCCCACAGACAGTGAAATATAACCTCGATACAAAATAATGAATTTCCCCGGTATCGGCAAAGCCTCCCATAACAAATATGTAATCCAAATTTATCATTAAAATTTCCATTATTACCTACTTAATATAGCAAATAAAATGTGATCTTTAGTAAACAAAGAAGAAGAAGAAAAATACAATGGCAATATGAAGTGTTTGGTAGCGATATAGTTTTTCTAAACGTAGAGCATAATTGTACATTATATTTGGCTTTTTATACTTTTTGAAAAATCACGTCCTCGTCACGTGCTTGATGTACACGTTCAGTATTGAATAGTTTTTCTTCAAACTAATCTATCGCGGAAGAGATAATTTTTTACTTACGAAATAATATATATTTCTATATATTATTGATGTAGAAGACGCGCGGAAATTTCGTATTTTTACCCTTCAATTAGCTTCTAGTCCAGTCGAAATAGGATTTCACCTGGAATTAATTCCGGGCTTCGATTTTCTTTTTTTATACTTAGGGGAGTGTAGTTGGTAGTGTAAATCTCGATTTTCGGGAAAATCCCCCTGGTGCGTTTGCCGCCATCTTGATTTGAAGAGGGATTTTTTTTTGTTTTTCGAATAACTCGCTTATTTTCAACCTTAGAGTGAAAATGATTGTAATCAAAGTTGTGGGAAATGTAATTCTCCACAAGTTTGGTGATTATAATTTTTTACCCTAGGATCGATATTTATAGAGTTAGACTGCTAAAAGGGGTAAAAAACGTTTTTTTAAAACTTATCTCGTTTATTATCAAGTTTATTGTAAAAATGGTAATGAATAACCACATAGGAAATTTTATTTCCTCCAACTTTGGTTCCTAGCATTTTTACCCTCGGATCAATATTTTCGGACTTATACTTAATTTAGGCGTGAACTTTTTTTTTATTTTCAGATATTTCGTTTATTATCAAATTTATCGTAAAAATGGTAAGAAGTAATCGGGTAGGAAATATTATTTTCTTCAACTTTGGTTAGTACCATTTTTACCCTAGGATCAATATTTTCGGACTTATGCTTAATTTAGGGGTGAACTTTTTACCCCTATTTGCAGAGTAACTCTATAAATATCGACCCTACGGTAAAAACTATAATTACAAAACTTGTGGGGAATTACATTTCCCACAACTTTTGATATGATCATTTTCACTCTAAGGTTGAAATTAAGCGAGTTATTCGAAAAACAAAAAATCCCTCTTCAAATCAAGATGGCGGCAAACGCACCAGGGGGATTTTCCCGAAAATCGAGATTTACACAACCAACAACCCCCTCCTAATTATAAAAAAAAAAGAAAATCGAAGCCCGGAATTAATTCCAGGTTAATCGAATTTTAGACCTATCTCGACTGGACTATTCGACGAACATTGACGAACGGTAAAGATATCGCCGATCAGGGAAGCAACGAAGCTCGAATGTGACATTTCTTCGTCGCTCGTAGTTGGAACGTTTCTACTGACCGAAGATACCGCGTATTTTTTTATGGATCCCGAAGAATCGAATATTTTGCACCTCGTCGGTTTTGCTATGCGTAATGTAAGCTCAAGTTTGTGGTTAAATTTTTTTGTTTCAACCTATCT
This sequence comes from Ophion obscuratus, assembly GCA_964007375.1. Taxonomy (NCBI): domain Eukaryota; kingdom Metazoa; phylum Arthropoda; class Insecta; order Hymenoptera; family Ichneumonidae; genus Ophion; species Ophion obscuratus. Next base: position 27,009,293 of record OZ023321.1, on the reverse strand, counting down.
TTGTCTAGGGAACAGAACTGAAATTTATACCCTCGAATTTTATTAGCCTCTTACTCGTGACAACTCGTACGACACAAGATAGCCCGCAATGCACACACTTTGGGGAAAAAAGCGAATGTGGTACTGCAAAAAAATAAAAATAAAAATCGTAATACGCGATAAAGATGTATAGGCGGAAAATTCGTCGAAATTTTTACGGTGTCGATGGAAACTGACGTAAAATCCAGTCGAAAAATTGAGCTGGTATAGGGTAATCTATGGGGTCGAATAAAAAAAAGAAAGAAATATCACCACTACGGAGCTACACGCCCATGCACATCCTATATACAAACCTACACACGTACACACCTACACACACACAATCGTAGAGTTGTAATTACATGTTCGTTTTTTCATTAACTATTATAATTATCTATAAAAGTAATTTGTACTATGTAACTATTACTGTTTTTATGAATTTTTGTACATTTTTCTAATTATTTTGTATAATAATCCCTAGCTGAAAGTGTTATACGATGGAAGTCTATGGGCGATCCTCTTCCCCTCTGAAGTATTCGAAGCGGAAATATAATCGCGGACGCGGACAAGAAGACTTGCGAAAAACGGCAAATTTTCACGAACGAATAACGCCGCCCGTGAAATACAATTCAATGTATCTGTTAGGGAATATTGATAACAATAATAATCGAATTAATATGGAGTATTATAATCGTGCGATTACATAATTTGCCTATTTTGCAATATCTGCCTCCACCGTGATCCGCAAGTCCGATAAAAACTGTCCATCTGTGCGTTGTTTTTCGTATTCTCATTTGATCACCCGGGAGCGATTTGTGCCCTGTGTAAAACGACCTCAGTTGTTGTCCGGTACACCCGGATTTTCATGTCGATTGTTACGCGATGAGAAACGAGCAAGCGTTGTTGGACCGGAGGAGAAAAGGGCTGAGGGGTCGTGAGACTGGGAAGAAGCGATTAATCACGCGGAAAGAAACGGATGACATTTTTGATGATTTTTTTTTTTAACAGTAAAACTGGCCAAGATCTTTATTTTGAAATAAACGTTCGACAGGCACGAGAACGATAGAGCGAGATGTGGGAATGCGAGATACGGAATGGTAAATTGATGGTGAATATAGAATGGCAAACACGTGTGGGAAAACAATAATTTTCGTGATTGATACGCTTTTGTTTATAATTACAGAAAAAAAATGATGCTTTCGCTTCAGTGATTTTTTTGTTGCGATAATGATACGAAAGTTGATGAAATTGTTTATGGGCAAGCCCTGCTTCGTCGAGTATCTATGATTGTTCAGGGCTTCAACGCAATTATATATGTTCAGTTCGGTTTCTTTTTTAAGTTGTTTTTTTCTCTTTGTTTTTTTAATTTTATATATATATATATATATATATATGTATGTATGTATATATATAATATATTTATTTGTACGACCGATCCTACGATTTGCCTAAGACTCCCCCCAACCCCCACCCACATGTACGATTTAACTCGATGAAATATCAATAACGCAGTGACAACTGTTCGTATCTAGACCATACGACTTGGCGCCGTAGTGATTCGTTTCTCGTAAGATTCAACGAGACTCTAGTTATTATATACTACTCGATATTTTTGTGTAATTTTTCCGATTTTTTGTTAAATTGAAGAAAAACCCCTTTTAGTACTTTAATAAATGAGTTTGTTAAGAATAATAATCATTACGTTTTGTTTTCTGTCACCGATTTTCGATTTTGGACCTCATCGTTACGCGTTATTTTTGCGCGGTTTCGACGAGCCATAAGGGAGAAAAAAAGGGAAGGCGATTCCTCGATGTTCTTCGAGACGGCTGATGATTCGGGAAAAGGAAAAGGAAGACCTCCCGTTCTGTTGAAAGAAGAATTTCTATCTCTTCGTTTGTTGGAAAAGTAATCCATTTAGGAGAAAATTTGGCTGTAGGATTTTGATTGACCGGGCGTGTAACATATGTTCTCGAATTAAGACGGAGTAGAAGCTGTACCACGTGACGCATGCGTGCGAGAGAGATAGCTGAGATTCTCGAAACGAGATTTCGAATAATATTTAGTGCAAAATGCTTCGTTTTTGCTTTAAAGAAACTTAAACGTCTATGAGAAAACTGAGTTCAAAAATTTGTAAGGTTATGTTGCCTTGAAACTAGCTTTAAAAGTTATAGCCTGCGAACTACACAGAGAAAAATTATTCAACTGCAAAGTAATTTGAATACTGATTTCTTCGACTACTTCCAAATCTTAGAATAGTCATTGGTATTGTCCTCTGTACAAAATCCTTTGAAGATTGAAAATCACGTCTCGAGTGCCGTGTACCAACAGAAGGATAATGCTATCAACAGTCGGTAAGTGAATCTTGTATTCTCTCAGCTTGTAAATACCTACCGTACCTACATTACCGTGTTTACCGGAGAATTTGCCAGCACCGCCATCTGACCCGTCTACGAGCAACCATTCCCACAACTACTTACCAATTGCTCAATTACTGCATTTTCGACACGCGATAACCTGTAAAAAAAGTCGCAATGTGTCGTCTTATGGACATGGCTCGCACGCTCGGTCGGTAAGGATTCTACGGTCAAGTTTTCTCCTGGATGGATCACATTTCGGGAAAACGAAGAGGAAGAAATTGTTCGTCGTTGTTTCTTTTCTTTATTCCGAAAGATTCACCGTTTAAGGAGGCACGATCATTTAAAAAAATCCAACTTTCGGACTTGAATTTTTTTTATGACGTTGACGAATACGTTATGCACACTTTAGCCAAATTTGAGCTATATTGACCGCTCAATTTTTTTGTAATAAAATCGCAAAGTCGAGCCTTTTGAGGTAACGAAGCACGTCGTCTTATGAAAACGGTCGACCGGAAGTGCGGTGATCACGGTTTTGCTGCTCACGCATCTAACTGAGGTCGCTGGAAAACCGCAATTTAATAAATAGGACGTAATAGATTTTGGACAAAATTGTAAATTCGACCTTCACCGTGTAGTTGAAGCACTATATGATAAAAATATTTCAATTTCCAGTTGAAAATTATCAGTACGACGAAATAGCACCCACAGACTTGGCAACGTCGGGCGTGACACCTGATGCGTTTGGCGAGCATAACCTAGCTCTGAACCATAACCTAACCTTTCACATCAATGAGTACCGGGTGCCAGCTTCGGGCATCGCAAACACGGCGTTTCCAAGATGTTTGTTCGAAATTCCATTATATTATTTATGGCGTTTTACAATTGATCGCGTATCAATAACATGTTCAATTACAATTTTACCAATAGTATTAATTCCGCTACAGTAATTCAGTGTTATTTAAGGTAGTACTAGCGGATTGACTAGTCAACAGAAAATCTATAAATTATCGAATCTGAAGAAAGCAAAATATAATGTATTTGGGTATAATAATAAACATGATAAAGAAAATAATTATTTGAGAAGCGCATGTGATAACTGTTTGTATTATGATTTGGCAAGTGAAGTAAAATCGCAATCAGATTTGACTTGAGTTGTCACAGGCGGCCATTTCATAATTCTGGCAATATCCGTGGCAACGCTGTATTCAGGTGCTTTCGATACATGTCAAGCATGTGTTTGTTTACCGTATGTGTAATCGAGTGTTGTAGTGGATGTGTAATGTGCATATTGTAACAAGAGAGATGGCAGACGCGGCGAGCGAACGCAAAAATGAGTCGATTGAATCGATGATATCTGCTCGAAATGTCCCGTAACCTATATTTTTTATGGAACATACGTGACCGCCACAGTTTTCTTGTTATTCGGCGTTCTTCGCATAGGTCTGATCTGATCGGGAACTATTATTATTTCCGTTCCAAAGTTCGATCCGCACGGATTCCCTATATGGTGCGGGTTAAATGCATTGATTTCGTGAATTAATTACTATCGTATCTAGCCGGTAAGGCCTGCAGAGTTTTCGCGGACGTCATTTTTTATGTCTCTACTACAGCATATAAAAAAATCAATTTTTTTTCTAATGGGAAGGTTCGTGCACGTACTACCTTAAAGAAGATTCCGACAGATCTGGTGCAACGTTTTTTAGTCTGTTTTTATGGTAAGACTGTTTTTGTGAATATGACGGAGACTACTCCAGAGTCGTTAAGGATCTAATTTTTCAGTTCTCATTAGTAATCACGCAATAAATAAAACATTCACCATAAATTTGGCATATTGGGATCGACAATACGTAGTCGTACCTCCTTATGGTGGATATGGGGTTAAGCCAAAATGTTATCACCGAGCTGTAATTTTTTCTGGACCTTTATAACCTCCTTGCTGATTATCTTGTGCAGTTTGAATACGATCCACAGTTCCGTTTTTAAGAAAAAAAAATGGCCAACTCGACGTATTTCGTGGGCTAATTACATTACGCTCATGGAAAACTGCCGATCATTTTTCAGTAAGTCATTAATATCAGGTTGCTAAAAAAGTTTTATCGCAATAATTTCAATATAATTTATTTATTTATATATCTTATACAAAACATTTCTAATCAACAATATATTCGCCATCGGTTTCTATGACACTCGATCATCTAGTTGGCAACTCATTTAAGGTAAATGTCCCAATTATTGAACAGCTAAGGATCTGGGGGAATGAATTCGGTGAGGAAAAAATATAAAATTAAGAAAAAACCATCGCTTTCAGGTTCAAATGATACTTTGATATTTTTACTTTCGAGAAATCACCCTTTAAATTGTTTTAAAATGATTTCAAATGAACAAAAAGAATAACGGTGTGAAGAATGCAAATGTCCCAATTATTGAACACTGGAAGTACCTATGTCCCTAATATTGAACAGTCATGTCCCAGTTATTGAACACTCTCGAGAATTCTTTTTCCGTTATAAAAATATTATTTTGGGTACAATATTAAGAAATAAAAGCAAAATCAAACACTTAAATAATCTTTTGTTAATCATGTAAAAATACAAAAATATATATATAGTCTCTTTTGACGGGTTTTTGGTTCATTCGCATTTGGTTTATTTTTGCTTTTCAACTCGAACTTTATTTTCTTTTTCTTTTCAGCTTCCTCGTTTTCATGTTCTGTCTTTGTTTGATTTTGTCGCAGCTTGGCTCCCAGAAATATCGGAGAGCAAAAAATATTGAACAGTACATTCGTATTTTTAGATTACATTTAGGTTATATTCTCTTTTTACTTTCCTTTTTATGTTTATTGCACGAAAATACAAATGAAAAATATATTTGACGATCTTAGAGTGATTATTAAAAGAATAAAGGTAAGTTTATTCAGGAACTTGGAATTTTTGTTTGAATAAATCCGATTCACACGATCTCTGTCACACGTTAACTGTCTCGATGTTTTGATGGGTTTAATGACGCCAACTTGGAGAATTCGAGTGTTCAATAATTGGTGCACACTGCATTTTCTACGTCCCAATGATCGAACACCGTATTTTTTAACAAATAATTAAATTAAGTTTTTTTCATAAAAATTGTTATTTGTAAGAAATTTTCTGAGGAACCTGAAACGCCTTTACTTTTTGAGATGCGACAGTTTTCGAATTTTTAATGCCCTTACGCATGAAGCGGCGCGTTTTAGCAAAAACGACAAGCAGTTACCACGAGACGTCAAATCGAGTCACCGTTGCTGATTAAATAATTTGTTTCTCTATTAATTAAAGCTTTTTTTGCACAAGAAAGGTAACATTTCGATACCTAAAAGTTCCATATATGTAATGAAATTTTATAAATAAGTAAATGCATGCAGGTGAATGAGAAATAATAAAAATATAAGATAGTGTTCAATAATTGGGACCTGTTCAATAATTGGGACATTTACCTTATTCCCTTTGCCCAAAACTGCGGCGGCTGGAACTCAAAGAAATTTGAAATATCCCTTCTGAGATCGTCGATGTTTTTGAAAGTTTTGTTTCTCAAATATGCCTTCAAATGTCTAAACAAATGGTAGTCAGATGGCGCGATGTCGGGAGAGTATGGTGGATGAGGAACGGTATTCCAGTGAAGCTCAGTGATTGTTTTGTGGGTTTCCTTTGCGACATGGGGTCTCGCGTTGTCGTGGAGAAGGTGCACAGTCGCGCGCCTTGGCCGTTTTTTTCTTATAGCTTTTGCCAATTCCTGGAGATTCTCGATGTATCGTGTAGAGGAGATCGTCTTACCTACAGGGCGAAAATTGTGAAACAGCATTCCCCTTGCGTCCCAGAAACAGCACAACAAAACCTTTTGTGAGTGACGATCAGATTTCGGTTGGTGTGGCGGTTTTTCTCCGATCGGAAGCCAGTAGGCTAAACGCGTTCTTTTATCATACAAGACCCAGCTTTCATCTCCCGTCACAAGATCTTCTAAAAACTCCTTGCGATGGTGGCGAAGCAGGAGAGACTGGCAGATGTTCACGCGACAGTTATTATTGTCGTCGGTGAGACAGTGTGGTATCCATTGAGCTAGAACCTTCCTGTATCCCAAGTTGTGTAAGTGATTGACTATTGACGGTTGGGTGCAGCCAAGTTCTCTTGCGAGCTCGTGCGTACGTGCTTCCGGTTTTTCTTTGATGCAGCGGAGTAATGCTTCATCATCGATGGTCGACGGTCGTCCGGAACGTTCCTTATCTTCAAGGTTTGTGTCTCCAGATTTAAAACGATTGAACCAACGCTGGACTGTTCGATGAGAAACTACGTTTTCGCTGAATGCATCCTGGATATTTTTAGCAGTTGTGCTTGCGTTCGCGCCGCGCCGCCAACCGTCAAAAATGATCGCTCGAAGTTGCTCCTGCGAGATTGAAGCCATTTCTGTGCACTAGAACGCGCGCTCGCCCTATTATACCCTGTCACACGGAAGAGTAGAAAACATTCTAGAATATTCTCGACATCGCTCGATGTCATGTTGCGTCAATACCTAAAAAGACATTTTTGACATTTTTGCGACAACACTTTTTTATCAACCTGATATCTGCCAAGTGAATGTTACCACCGAGCTAAAAAAATAGGTACGGTTCGACTAATTATCGGACTAACCCTTGGTACTGTTACGTCCCCGTGAACTTATCGAATCTTAGAGAGGACGCAACACGGTGTTGACTTCGCTTTCGGGTCAAGACAATTAAGTCCTTTACCCAGGGACGGAAGTTACGTCTTTGATATGGGAAGAATGACGGTTTGACAATGCGTTGGTCTTGAGGAAGATCGAATAATGCGAGAGTTTTGCATACAATGCCTTGCTAACTCTATTTATTTTCAGATAATTCGCCGTTTTGTTCCATTCGTTGCAATGGTAGTCTAATAACCGTGGTTATAATTTATTTTATCGGTGTTATCGTTTTGAGATTCGAATTATTGTTGTTGCACAATTTCCTTACGGTTATAATGCTCTCACAGTGATTACATGGAGATTATATGGTTATAATATTAACACGCATGTCGAACGGTTTATAATATTCGCACAATGGTTACACGAGATTAAATAGTTACAACATTTACACACGGTTAAATAGTTGAAATGGTTGCAGTTTTCAAGATAACAATATAGTTCTTTTGAAGACAATTGATTATAGCGGTTGTGGTTATAGATTTAGGCTGTATTCGATAGTTTAATAGATGTTGCAGAGTCTTGAGGTTGAAAGATACGGTGGCGATGCAAGGGTTTAGATTTGGTAATTTGATTACTTCGTGGTGGCTGAGACTTCTTTTGAGGAGAGTCTTTGACCGATATTGGAAGTCGAATTGCGACTGGACAATACGTACAGTGAACCTTGCTGAATTTCAAATGGTAGACTTCGGTGACGGTACCTTTAGCCGTAAGGTTGAGATTGAGACTGCGACTGCTGGACTGGTACCACTTCGATGACTGCTGCGACTGGTTACTTGTTCACGACGACTTAGTCTTCGGACTTGATGTTGAGATTGAGACTGATGGGCGTAACTTTAGCCGCGAAGTTAAAATCGAGACTGCACACGTTGGCACTTTGACTGAGACTGCTTGATTGAGATTGAGAGTGAGACCTCGACCATGAGGTCTGGATGGAGACTGAGACTTTGACCGCGACTGGCTGATGCGTAGCTCCGGCCACGGGGCTGCAGTCGAGACAAGACTGCCCGATTGAAATTGAGACTGACGGATTGAGACTGGAGATTGACCGCGACCGGCTGCGGCGTAACGCCGGCCACGGGGTTGAAGTCGAGACTGAACTGAACTCGTTGAAACTTGAGACTGATGGATTGAGACTGGAGATTGACCGCGACCGGCTGCGGCGTAACGCCGGCCACGGGGTTGAAGTCGAGACTGAACTGAACTCGTTGAAACTTGAGACTGACGGATTGAGACTGGAGATTGACCGCGACCGGCTGCGGCGTAACGCCGGCCACGGGGTTGAAGTCGAGACTGAACGCTGCTGTGGTCCCGGTCCTTCCTTTTATACTCCTTTTTGAGGGTGGTGATCTCTCGAAAGGTCTTCCACGTGTCGGTAATCTTGAGAGGCCTTCGTATCCCTGGTACGTATGACTCAGGGGTGACTTTCCCGTTGCTGTGCGCGTGGCGGGTATTGCTCGAATTCCCGGTTTTACGATTCTTGGATAGTAAAAAGAAGTGGGCCAGGGGTATCCTTTCTTCAGTTCGGTTGGATTTGCGCGGTGGGTGATTCCTGTGTCGGTAGAGTCGCGCTTCCCCGTGTAACCCGTCCAAGGGGTGGTCTGACTCAGAGGTGACTCTCGTTGTGGTACACGTGGCAGATATTGTCCGAATTCCAGGTTTTACGATCCTTAGATATTGATCCAAGTGAGTCGATGGTGGCCGTGGTTTTTAATGATAAAACTCGCCTTTTCGGCGCCGACAGCTCATATATAGAGTATTCGGAGGCCTCTTATAAGCTGGAGCTCGTGCTGAGGACGACAGTAGTTCGCGAGGTGGTTCGGTCGAACCATGGGGTGAACGAAGTAGATTTTCTGGTGACGTGGTGGTCCAGGTTTAATGGAACTATAGGGTGAGTGTGATGAAGCGGGGCATGACGTAACAGTACCGTGAAAATGAGGGTTCACAGTACCATTATAAAATTATGAATGTTTTTGATAACAAATTTCTGCGAAAAGCAAGCAAACTTAATATTAGACTGTGCAATGGCAACGTCGTAGACAGCACAAATGCTACCTATGTCATCGGTATTCGGTAATTACGCCCGGGAACCTCAAACTACCCGGTCAAAATAATTAACAACGAATATTATTGGTACTTATTCTCTTAATTAGTAATAATTACTTAATATTAGCTTGATAAGTATGTTCAGAAATTATGCATTTCTAGACATTTCTAGGCAAAAACAAAATAACGCGGATTTTTTTTCATACATAATTTTTTTTTTACAATATTGGAAAATTATTAAAGTTTTTTATTTCTTCGGGATTGTAGACAGCTTTAGTACACACTTTTTCTTTGCAGCGGATTTTTTTTTACTCGGACCGATAGTTATTTTTGACAGCTCCTTGGGCCGATATTGAGGTTAACATATAGGATAACATAAGGGGCGCATATGTCTCTAACTTCGCGACACTTCTGCCAACCTGGGCATTATGATATACCGCGATTAACGACGTTGCCAATTCGATTCGCATTAATTGAGCGAGAAAAAGTAATAAGGAATAATTATACAACGTAATGAAAACACTTAAGGCCTTAGGCTACAGTAATGGGTATAAAATCATGTGCCAATTTAACAATGTTTTTTTTGTATGACAAAGTGATTCACTCATAAAATTAGTTACACATCTATTTAGTATGGATATCAAGCTCTTAAAAAAAATATATATATACTTTTTTCATTGTATAAAATGGCCGACTACTTATATTTTCTTTTGTTATCTTTTTTAGGCGCTCCACGGGGTGACATTTAGCATCCACAATTTTTTACCTAGAACAAAAACAAAAATTCTCGTCAATCTACATTAGAAAACCTAGAGAAGTACGTACGGAATTGAAAAAAATATTGTTTTACTTAAAAGGTGTAGGTATTTGCACTTAAGAAATGAATTTTCAGTGAAAAATTTCGTTATAACTGCTCATAAAATGAAAAGTTTTCGATTTATCCGAAATTCCGTACGTACTTCTCTGCGAAATGAAATTAGGAACATAACTTTAAAATTTGAAATAAATCGAGTGAAAATTGTTGAAGTTATTCGTCACGCCAATTGGAAAAAAGCTGTTTCGAGAAGCTTCGAGCAGTCGGTCATTTTGTGCGTCGAAAAAAAAAAAATGTTTGACAACTTGATATTCATACTGAATAGATGTGTAATTAATTTAGTCACTAAATCACTTTTTCATACGAAATTTCTTTGTCAAATTCGCACATGATTCGCACATGACCCGTTACTGTGGCCTAAGTCCTTAATGTAATCGCCGAATGTTCAAAAATGCATATTTTCAGAAATAGATGTAGAAAAATAGTTCGAAAACGTACGTTTAATATGACGATTATTCGAAAGCTAACAGTTGATAACAGTCAATCGGCTCCGCGCGTAAGCATAGGGTGTTCCCCTCGCACCCCTGACGGACCCTGGGAATCAGCAAATCAGCTCTCTCTCTCTCTCTCTCTCTCTCTCTCTCTCTCTCTCTCTCTCGCACTCATGACTCACGACACTAAACCATAAGATGATTTCTTCGCCGGAGGTGAGCCAGCTCACTGGAAGTATCCGAAATGAAACAACACATAGGCAAGATTCGTTTGTTTATTACAGTAGGTTGATCTTGTACAAATTGATTTTAGCCTTATATTGTTAATAACAAGTTCCTCATTTTCGCGCGATTCTCGTTATCGATATGTATTACTATATTAGGGGTTCTAAGTCAGAACGCTTAACGGGAATCATTTAGAAATTGTACCCATTTTGCCATTTATCGTTATAACCTAATGACACGATAATGTGTGGTGAAACATGATCATTTGAATTATTTGGTGTTTAAATAACCGTCTGTGAAACTTGCGCATATATATATATGTCGCGTAATTTTTTTTTGCGGTATTCGATTTTCTCGCCGTGTTTTTTTTTTTGTTCCGCCACGTCGTTCGGTCGTGGAAAACAGTATTCGTCTCTCGAGTAGCTTCAAAAATGAAACAAAGGTACACACCTGTCGGAAAAACATCATTGCCAATGCTACTTAAGCTCAGTTGAGATGTACAGGAAGATTTTATTATTCTTAAACCACCTTCGTATGATTTTTCGTCTCCTTAATATCGACTTTTTACTCTCGTTTTTCTCTTTGTTCTTTACCGTCGAAATGTCAATTTTTGCATTGCGCAGAATCGTGTGTCCGTTAATCTCGACTTATCTCTAGGTGAATGTTCATCGCTATTCAAATGTCCGTGTTTGATACAATTCTTTAAATAAACTGTACACTTTAAACCCGCATTCTAATATAGAATAAATTATCTATAAGGTCAATTGTATCAACGTGTGTTTGCGTCGCTTCGAAATATCGAAAAGTGGATCGTCGCGTTTCGTACAAAATTGCGATTATCCGCTGGGTCGGGCTGATTGACGCGCTCATTGGTCAGCGACTAATTCGAACTATGGACGAAGTTGGAAAGAAAAAGAAAACAGAGAGATAAAAAAAAACACGAACGAATAAAAAATATGACAAACGTGACCCTGCTGTTCGTATCGTCGATTATCGTCGACGCGCGATTTGCTAATTTTACGACGAGGTGCTCGTTGCGCGTGGCAGGATCGCCGTTTCCCCTCTAGTATCAATATAGGAACATAAATCGCAATTTCTCGATAAAATTCTACACATACATTTTATATATCCACACCCAGTAAAGCTGCCGTTATACAATTAATTCTCACAGCGTTATATCCTAAAGTGGCGCGGATGGGAAGTGTATTTTTTTCGAGGGGGGGGGGGGGGGGGCTCTCGAGCCAAATAACGAAGCGCCGCGTTTTGTTTTGCTTGTTTTTCTTTACAAAAAGAGAGAGAAGAAATATCAAAAGAAATACATTATTATCGAAGTAAAACTCTTACAAAGTTAGTCGCAGAAAAATGCATTGTCTTTATATGGCATTTGGAAAATCGAAGAAAATTGGCAGTTAACGGTACTTTCTTATTCGCTAATTCATGTTGCCACTCGTGGCAATACGAGCGAACGAACCAATCGAAAGTTTCGTGTTGCGCTATATACGCAGATGTGTCGCATTATTTAAAAAAAGAATGGCGATGTGATGACAGTACGAAGTACAGCGAAATGGCTCTAAATCGCTGTGCAGTCTTATATTTTATGTATATAGTCCACGTTTAGTTGAGATTTTTATCGGGCGTAGTAGCACCGTTATTGCAGTAACGCTGAATATGCTAATAATGAACTTTTTTAATGGTATATGTATTTATATGTATGTATATATATATATATATATATATATATATATATATATATATATATATATATATATATATATACAGAGTGTCTCTCTTATCTCTGCCACCCGAAATAACTCGGTAATTATCGACGTCACAAAAAAATGTTCCAGACAAAAGTTGTACGGTGTGAAGGGAGCCATCAAATGGGACCATTTTTTTTTTATTTCGGTGGAGGCGCTCACGCACAGTGAAGGTCACCTCCATTTAAAAAAAATGGAATGTTACATTTTTTCAACCATCTTGTGCATCATCTTAAGCCGCATTAGAGAGTCAAAGTCGTTCAAGGTCATTCAAGGTCACCTATTAAAATGAAATACAGATGTACGTATCTCGGATCACTACCAAATATTTGGCAGTGATCCGAGATATTTAGATTTCTATCATTGATACTGACCTTGAATGACCTTGAACGACTTTAACACCTAATGTTTTTTTATGCGGCTTGAGGTGCTCCACAAGAGAGAAAAAAAATGTACCATTTCATTAAAAAAAAGTGGAGGTGACCGGCATAGTGCGACAGCGTCTCCGACGAAATAAAAAAAATTTGGTCGCATTTGATGGCGCCCCCGTCACACGGTACAATTTTTGTCTGGAACATTTTTTTGCGACGTCGGTGATTAGCGAGTTATTTCGGGTGGCAGAGACAAGAGGGACACCCTGTATATACCGGGTGTCACATTTTAATCTCACATCTGATTTTTCTCGGAAAATATTGCTCGGATCAAATATTGTGTATGACAAAAGTTTTAGGGGTTAAAGGGGGACGTTCGACAAAGAAATCTTGGTCGATCCAAAATTCAAAATGGCGGCGTTATAATGGCCGATATGTTTTTTTTCAAATGGAAACATACCTTTTTTATCGCCAAAAAAATTTTCAGCTCAAAACCAACAACTTTAGTTGGAATTTTTTTTTGATAAAGTTCATAATTTTCAAGTTAGAACATCATTTGTAACTTTTCTTTATCTTTATTTTTTTATATGTATTCCTCAGAGGTACGGTGACCTTCCCCTTGTACCATCCCCTCCATCATTCCTTCCGACATTCACAATCCTTCCAGAGTCTCCCTCCCCCCCCCCCCCCCCCCCCCAGAGTGTTGACCTACTCTCTTTCCTAATGCACTACTGTATCGCATTTGCACGAGGGCCCAGGGAAACTGCGGAAAACCTGGGCCGATACAGGCGGCCATATTTAGCTGAGTTTCTGATGGCAATACAACTGAAACTCAGCCAAATATAGTCGCCTGTATCGGCAATCTAACATCAAAATTATGAACTTTATCAAAAAAAAAAAATTCCAATAAAAGTTTTTGGTTTTGAGCTGAAAATTTTTTTGATGATAAAAAAAAAGGTTTGTTCCCATTTGAAAAAAAACATGTCGGCCATTTTAACGCCGCCATTTTGAATTTTGGACATTTTGGACATTTTTTTCAAACGTCCCCCTTTAGCCTTAAAAACTTTTGTCGTACACAATATTTGATCCGAGCAATATTTTCCGAGAAAAATCAGGTGTAAGATTAAAACGGGACACCCGGTATATATATATATATATATATACACATACACACATACATATACGGGAATGGAAGGAACGGAACTTTGACTTAATTTATCATAGACGTAACAGGAGGAACTACGTCCGCCGTGATCTTTCAATCTGCCCTTATAAACCGTTGCATAATTAACATTGCAATTATTGTTATAATACAAGTCATAGTATTTGATCATCGTATAAACATTATTATCATCACAGTAAAAATATGTTTTTTATTTATTTATTTATTTATTTATTTATCATTATTCCTCATTAAAGGTATATTTATTTTCATATCTTTCAACTATTAACTTGCGCCGTGCGCGTATCCGCCGACTTGGCGAACGAGCTCATTATCAACAGCGAAACGAGCAAAGCAGCGAAACGTTTGTCGCCTTTGTTGTACCGCGCGTCGATTGGCAGCGTTGACTCGTCGATTATTATTCCCCACACACGATCGTACATCTAATTATCGCACTTAAGTATTATCCTCGATTCATGTACACGTATTCAAAATAAGATCGATTATCGTTCGGTAAAAAATACGTAAACATACCTAATATATTTATTCCACCCGCGCGGTAGGTGAGAGGGGGGTAGGGGAATATTGTTCGAATAATTTCATATTCATAGGACTCGCGAGTTTCAACGATAAATAATATTCCTTGGTCTGTACGACGCGGTCATGAGGTGGTTTTTTTTTTTTTACAAATTTTACGTTCATATTCAGCATTGCGTATCGATTTTTGTAATCTTTCGAAATTTTCACGAGTACATTGTTCAGCAATTTGAATGACAACGGGCGCTCGCTGCTTTCCGGATGGAGGGCCGGGGCTTGAGGAATATTGGGAATGCTCGTTTGAATTTTTCCCGCGAGGTGTGAATGGAAGTAGCTCGTGAGAATTCTCCGGATTATAAGTACGATCCTGTGTATCGCCGAGACGTAACTTCGATAAATGCGACGCACGTAGGAGTATTTGAGCTAATTAGGCAGCCGAAATGATTTTTTTTTGGTTGTATAATATAATACAAATCGTTGTTTGTTGTATATTATAAATCGTCCGAGTTGGGTAACGGGAAAGGGTCGTTTTTTGCTTGGTGTTTATTCAACATTCTCAGGTAGCAGTTCTTTTTGGTAATTCTTTAGATAAGTGACTTTTTCCGAAAAATATTATTCGATTTCTCCGATAAAAAATAATTGATTGGGTTTTTGAAGATTTCGGGGCCGAGTTGAAATTCCGAACTTTGAAGGATCAGAACGCTGAAAACTCCGAAAAAATACCACCCCGAAAGATCGAAACTCCGAAAGAATTTCACACGAAAGACCAAAACTCCGAAAATCTGAGCACCGTCAAAATAATTCGGCTATGGAAGTTTTAAAAGTTTCAAAATTTTCGATAAATCGACGAATTATTGCAAGAATTTTTTTCATTAAGGATTTAGGCCACTAAAGGCCGAAAAAATAGGCTTCTTGGGGATTTTTTTTTCCAGAAAAACTACAAAATAAATCGAGATTACAAAAAAGGGTGTTTATCACAGATATCGGTGACTGTATACAATAATTTTTTTGAAGCGATTCATTTCAACATGGCGGCTGTGCAGCGTTTATCTCAAAACTGCATTTTTTAAATTGGCCGGAAACATAACTCAGAAAATTTTCAACCGATTCACTTGAAATGTTGAATATATCTTGCAAAATACATTGTCTATGGAAGTACGTAGGATTTTTTTTTATATTGCATAGTTCGTTTGTTATTGACAATTATCTGACGATTTTTTAGGCAAAATTATCACTTTCTAAAAATTTGCCTAAAAATTCGTCAGATAATTGTTTGGGTTTGTTTGGGTTTGTTAATAACAAATGAACTATGCAATTTGAATGAAAATCCTGCGTACTTCCATAGACAATGTATTTTTCAAGATATATTCAACATTACAAGTGAGTCTGTTGATAATTGTCTGAGTTGTGTTTCCGGCCAACTTAAAAAATGCAGTTTCGAGATAAACGCTGTACAGCCGCCATTTTGAAATTAATCGATGCAAAAAAATTATCGTATACAGTCACTGATATGCATGATAAACACCCTTTTTTGTAATCTTCATTTATTTTGTAGTTTTTACCTGACAAAAAAAACCAAAAAGCGTTATTTTCGGCCTCTAGAGTGGCCTAACCCCTTAAGAAGCAATGTTACGTGAATTTTGAAATTTGTCCAGACAATGTTATGCGTTCTACATCAATTACAGTCAACTGTGTAGACTTTCGCTGGCATGATCGCGACGAAACTTGTAATTTCGGAACATTAAAATTACGAATTTTAAACCTTCGGAGCATTCAAAGTTCGGAATTTCAACCCGGCCCCCATGTCAAGATCACGCCAGCGAAAGACTGCACAGTTGACTGTAAATGATAGTAAATGATAGTAAATTGACTGTAAATGATTTGTCCAAACGTATAACATCGTTTGGACAAATTTCAAAATTGACGCAAAATCACTTCTTAATAAATCAAAATTCTTGAAATAATTGGTCGATTTATTCAAAAATTTTGAAACCTAAAAAACTTCCATAGCCGAATTATTTTGACGGTGTTCAGATATTGCGGAGTTTTCGTCTTTCGTGTAAAATCCTTTCGGAGTTTTGATCTTTCGGAATTTTAAACCGTCGGAGCATTCAAAGTTCGGAATTTCAACCCGGTTTCTTGAATTCCGAAACGTCAAAATTCGAAATTTCAACGCCTTTCGGAATTTCAACCCAAACAAACCCAAACAAACCCAACACAAGCTTTGAGATGTTAAAAAATTCCCTATTTTATCACGCATATCCACGAACTTCAAAACCCCATAACTTTTTATGGAGGGCAAGGGGTGAATTTCAGCTTCCCCCTGACCATCATTTTTCATAACCCAATAAAATAGAAACTACCAAAAAAAAAAACAATTTTATCTCATTTTTCCGAAAAGTCACTGATCCAAAGAACCACCGTTTTTTTAACCTGCGACAAATTTGAGGAATTCGATTTTCGGCCGCCGAATTGGCAGAAATGGCCCTACGTGCGACGGATGATACAGTCGCGCTTAGGTTAGGTTGCGCGTCGATGACGAACATCGAGACGATCGCGGAGTACGTTCGATATCGCCGCGTTATCGGCAACTCGAGCGACGATTAATATTCATTTCATTACGCTCACGTATCAGAAAGTCAGTCTCTCGTTAAATAGCTGCCTGCCACCCAGACTGCTCCTATCTATATAAGGATTAAAATATATATGTACAAAATTGCAATACCGACGCGACGAGTCCGTTCACCTTGTCTCTCCTATCCCGACGCAATCGCCAAATGCGAAAGCGCGAGAGGGCCACTCGGTCGTCAAACTTTGGACACGCTGTTGTCGTTCGTCACACCGAAGTTTGCGTTATGCCGTTGCCGGATAGCCACATACGTCCGTTGGTCTTTTCCTCGTTAATCTCGTACTCGGAATCATCGATTTCGCACAAATTCGTCGAGAGATCGCTGTTGCTCGTGCCACCACCGAGGAGAGAATTCCTCTCCTCGAGGGTCGTTATGACCGAGCCAATCTCGTCGATGTCGTCACCCTTGTGGCATCTGTTGCGTCGGGTGCTCGGAAAACCGTAAGGCACTACGTCGTCCTCCTCCTCCTCGTCCTCCTCCTCGTCCTCCTCCTCGTCGTCCGACTGGAGGGTACTCAGACGGCCGTTCAAAGGATTCATCTCGTTCTCCGTGTCCGTGTGTATGTTGTAATGCGGAAGATAAGAATTCGGATGTCTCAGATAACTGTTCGAATCTTTGTACTTGTACTCTCCCTCGCCACCGCTGTCCAATGGATTCAGCCTCTGGGTCTCCGGGCAGTGATAGTGCTCGGAAAATTCGGTGCCGCACTCCGAGTCCCCGACGTACTCGGACTCCTGATCCTCGTTCAGAGTCTCGATGTCTCGCGTCGGGTCTATTGGACCGTGCACTGCACAGAAACATTCCGGGGAACGGAAATATTTCGGTCAATCGATGGGATACTTCGTGAATCGGTTTTGAGTACGGGAGCCCGGGGATAACGTTGTTTCGTCTCATTTTGTGGCCAAAAACGTGTTAAATCGATTTATCAGATGACCTTGAACCCGAAAATTCTAATTTTAGAAATGTAACTCGTAGCCTCTGATCTGAGAGGATTTTAAAAGATTTCGACAAGTTTTATCGAATTGTCACAGTAATCCGTATGATTTCCGGAAAGTTGTTAAATTATGGACACGAAATACTGAGAACACGGTTTTCAGACGCCAATGGCGTAGCGCGTAAAAATAAGAAATAAAAAATATAGCATACCGTTTGAAAATCATTTTTACAAGTAAATTTGGGTCAGTTGATGCAAAAAAATGAATTTTCAGAAACGTTGTCTGAGCATTTTACATTTGGAGAGCATTTTGAAAATATTAACAAATTTTACTGATCGGTAAAGCGAAAACCATTTTTATTAGTAAATTGAAGTTGAATTTGAAATTTTAGTCTGAAAATCATTTTTTTGACGTGACAACGTCTTATAATTCGATGGAGCCGGCTGCACGCACGAAAAAGCATGACTCATCGCCGTTACCTCGCTCTGAGGCGTTCCATTTAAGGCTTGAAGTGTAAGCGAGAGCGCGGAACGAGCGACAAAGAGGTACAATCGGCCTCCGCGTTCGGCAGCGTTCGGCAGCGTTCGACATTTGTCTCTCTCCTACTTGAGTGATGGCCTCTGTACACTGCGAGCGACGAGCGACGAGCGATCAGCGATATCCAATGGCAACGTCACTCTCATAGAGCATTTCCGTCATACTCGAGCTCTCATTGGATATCGCTCATCGCTTGTCGCCCATCGCGCGCAGTGTGCAGAAGCCATGAGCGATGCGTCCGCGTGGACAGCTGCCTATACAATAATACATGTACATGTTTTCGTCAAGTATGAAGTGCAGTGAAAAGTGAATGTGGTGTGAATTGTTTATAGCAACGATAATTGCGGCGATAAAGGTAATGATTCTTTCGATATTAAATATATGTTCAGTGATATATTGTCGAATATTCGTGCTTTCATCATTAAAATAAATAGCATCGGTCCGCTAGTGCAGCGATTGTAGGTTATGCTATAATTGACAAAACTATAACAATAAGTTAACAGAACTATTTCACGATGAGTAGAAATCAATTGCTTTACTATTCGATCGAAATAATTATCGAGCGTAGCTATGATTTCAAAAAATTAAAACATAAGTGTTAAATCTTCCACATATCATAACAACGTGTCTGAAATGACAGGTTGGACCAGCCAGCCGTCAAAGGGAACAATTTTCTCCTATATCAAACACATTGCGGCGGGCTTTTTAAAAGCTAGAGTTACACAAATTTTAATGATGTTTCCAATTTTTAATTTTAAATTTAAGATTTATGAACAATAATTTAATCACAGTTTATTCTTATAATAAATTATTCAAAATTATTACTTTTTTACAACAAATTACAATTAAATTTGCAAAAATAATTAAGTAACTAATTGAACAACAACTTTTATTCAGTTCACTTGCTGAAAGAAATAATGTCAATACAAAATTTATTATTATAAAATAATAAAATCAAAAATTAAATTTTAACAGTCGAGTAGAAATTTAAACAATGAATTTTATTCAAGTATTTTGTAAATTTAAAATGATTTTCTGAACGAAGAATTTTATGAAAAAATAAAAGTTGTAAAACAATTGCTCAAACACATTCATACTTGTAAAAAATATGTACATTGTAAAAAAAAAAAAAAAAAATTGACATAATTGTATTTATGCGTACAAATAAATGTAACTTGATCAATTCAATTGTGATTTCCATTTACCTCCTTCTCTATATCCATACAAAATATCTATCAAACAAACAAAATTAAAATTTTCTTTTGAAAAATGAAACCATTCCATCAGTATTTTCTTATGACGTTGTCACGTTCAACTATCGTCAGTAAACCGACTTTACAGGCAACCGATTTTATTAGTAAATTTGGGCCAGTTGATGCGAAAAAAAGAATTTTCAGAAAAATTGTCTGAGCATTTTACATTTGGAGAGCATTTTGAAAATGTTGACAAATTTTACTGATCGGTAACGTGAAAAATTTCAAAAATAAGATAAAAACAATTATAGCATACTGTATAAAATAACTTTTATTAGTAAATTTGGGCCAGTTGACGCGAAAAAATGAATTTCTAGAAAATAGTCCGAGCATCTTACATTTGGAGAGGGTTTGTGAAAATGTTAACAAATTTTACTGATCGGTAACGTGAAAAAATAAAAATTGAGGCAAAAACAAATTATAGTACCGTCTGAAAATCATTCTTACAAGTAAATTTGGGTCAGTTAATACGAAAGAAAAATTTTTTCAGAAAATAGTCCGAGCATCTTAAATTTGGAGAGCATTTTGAAGATGTTAACAAATTTTACTGAGTGGTAACGTGAAAAAATAAAAATTGAGGCAAAAACAAATTATACCCTACGGTCTGAAAATAATTTTTATAAGTAAATTCGAGTCAGTTGATGCGAAAAAATGAATCTTCCGAAAAGTTGTCTGAGCATTTTACATTTGGAGAGCATTTTGAAGATGTTAACAAATTTTACTGATCGCTAAAGCGAAAAAATAAAATTGAGGCAGAACATTATAGCATACCGTCTGAAAATCATTTTTATTAGTAAATTTGGGTCAGTTGATGGGAAAAAACGAATTTTCAGACAAGTTGTCTGAGCCTTTTGGATTTTGAGAGCATTTTGAAAACGTTGACAAATTTTACTGATCGGTGACGTGAAAAAATAAAGAATGCGGCAACACAAATTACAGCGTACCGTGTGAAAATTGTTTGTTTGTGTTAGTTGATGCGAAAAAATTAATTTTCAGAAAAATATCTAAACACCTTATATTTTGAGAGCATTTTGCAAATGTTAACCAATTTTACTGATCGGTATCGTAACGTTCCGTCTAAAAAAAAAAAATTTCCGAAAAAAACGTCTGAACACCCTCGATTTTGAGAGCACTCTGGAAATGTTAGCAAATTTTACTGATCGGTAACGTAGCATTCCCTCCGAAAACTGTTGGACATGATAAAACAAGTTGCCCGGATGTAGAAAAAAATGATATCAGACAAATTGAGTGCAGCAGCTAACTAATCAGACAAATTACAGGCGACACTGAAAATGTCTAAAAACAGTATTTTGGTCATCTCGAAAGCCATACGAAAGATTTTTAAAAAATTGAACGGGATTGCTATGATACAGTTCGATTAAATTTGTCGACATTTTTGAAAATGCGCTCAGGTCAGAAAAATGTCCGAACACGAAAATTTTGTAATAAAATAAAATCTATGCTACGTTTTCAATATCAGACGGAATATGATAATACCGTCTGTCAATTTTTTTGACATAACAGAATTGGGCCTCTACGCAGGTCCTACGTTTCTGACCGTCATTGCCCACCTAGTTGGATCTCTAGGGTCATCTAATCTATACTATCGATCGATCATACGGAACAACGATTTTATATGATTTTGGCCATAAAACTATGAGACATGGTTTTAGTCATGGACTCTAGTATCATTAAGGGGCTATACCAGTGTGACACTTTAAAAAATCGATTTTTTGTGCCTTTTTCGACAGTTTATACTTTCAAGAATATCATTATTATTTATATAATTTATATCAATTAGTTAAATTTATAACAAGTCAATTGGTTAAATTTAATAATAAGTTAAATCTTTAAACGCGTTTTTATCGAAATGAGATTTTTCAAATTTGCTGACATTGTAACTCAAAGAGCAATTATCCGATTGACTTGAAATGTCAACTGAGTACTCTTGAATATATTTACTCTACAATGACGTAGGATATTTTTGATTGGATGAAAATTGACGATTTGGCATTGAAAAAAAACGACCATTTTATAGGCAAGAAAACGGACTTTTTTTCATAACTACGCCATTTTGTTCGATTTTGAAATTTTTCGAAAATTCTACGTCATTGTACAGGAAATACCTTCCAGTTTAACGACATTTTTTTCCTTTTTCGGTTTCAGCTACTCAATCGGCCGGAATCATGTCAGCAGTGGAGGAACTTTTTTTTGCGCCTCCGAAGGCAGCGCACAAGTCGCTTGGATCTCAATATTTTTCGATGAAAAAATTATGTAATATACGTCATATATAGCCAAATATATTCTTAATTTTGCGAAACATTTAATTGAGTACTTTTCTTCCAAAAAATTCACGAAAATCACCCAAATTTTCAGCGTTCACACTGGTAGCCCCTTAAGGACGTGTGGGAGATAAGATTTTAGGCGAGGTTCGAACAAAATTTCTAATTCTCAAATGTGTGGCCCAGGTGCGGAGGAAAATCGGTCGTCAGTGACGTTATACGTGAACCTAGCCCCAAACTCCCAGTTCAAAGTGTTTTTCTTTCAAATTTTTCACCAGTGCTTGTTAACATTTATCTATGTCAAGGGAACATTCTCGAGAATGAATATATCATGCCTGAGAGCTGTCACAATCAATTGCACCGCAACTGTGTTTGTTTGGGTTTGTGAAATTTTTCAAACACTTTCTTTCATACATAATTCACCCACGCCCAAAATCTAAGACATTCAGTACCGTTTTTACATCACGCTTCTCGTCATTATTCCAACAATTTGTTATAAGCTGCTGCGAATTAAAAGTAAGTATTATAATTCTTCAACGGACTACTGGACAGATCCCTAACTTTGCATGCAGGCTTAGAATAAGCAAAACAACAATGCATCCGATCTTTCGCCATGGTAGCATTTCCATAAGACTCCATTACATCCGTAAGAAGAATAAAGCACAAAACAGCTGAGCTTCGAAAGATTAGGTGTATCGTAGGGTAGACTGGTTACGATTGAAACAAGGAGAAGACCCCATTGTATGTTGGCTGAAAAAGTAAGTATTTCTTAACGCAGATGTTTCCCCAATTACTATGTTGATATTGAATGTAGAGTATTGAGTTTATCATGCTAATGAATGGGACCTTGAAAGTTGAAAGAACGTGATTAGTATTAGTGTAAGATAGTTGGCTTCGGCACGGTGAATTATTTTCGACTAAGAAGGGCGGTGGGTACGGTTGAAACAATTTTTGTGGGTACGGTTACAGCGTCATATTATTTTTTTGCTTGGTTTTTTTTTATGGCAAAAGACTAAAGCAAATACCAAGAAGAAGATCAACATCCTACGCGAGTGATAAAAAGTGGAGTATCAGTTGCCTTGTTTATATAGCATCTTATGGTTCCATGTCACCTGATCACACGACAAAATATCACACAACAAAACAAACCCAAACGAACAAACAAACAAACCCACTCTCGCGTAGGGAGAACAATAGGATTGTGATATTTTATGGTCGTGATGTTTTGTCGTATGATATTATGACATGCTACCCATCTTATATAGGGAGCCGTCCAAGAGAAAAGTAGATACAATACACAAGCTGATAACTTCAGACTCACGAAAAATGAACAGACAGTAGTCCAAACTGCTAATGCCATAACCGTTAGTCGGATTGATTCTTCCTGTAACTCCGTCCAACAAATTTTCATTTCAAAAGTGTTTATTTTTCGTTGAAACTGTAAGGATGCTCCAAGTTCTATTGATCAGGTTTTATTTCTTAATCTGTTCTAGCAGAGGTGCTTTATTTTAAGTTAAGGCGGATTAGATGAATTAGACCTGAATTGGAAGGTCCGAAAAATCGTTTTTTTTTTTCAATTGCTTAAATCGATAGATAAACTATCCAAGAATATATTTACAAAGTTAGAGATGCCAATTGTACATATTTTCGAAGATAGAAGGCCGAAAGGAGAGCAGTGATTGATATTTGATATTGACGTTTCCTCCTATTGAAAACTTTGAGGCGCGTTTTCTCCAGTTTTCATTATAACGATTTTTCCAAATGAGCGGGCGTGATGGAAAAAAAAGTAAGCGACCTATTGAATCAAATCAAAGTTTATTTTCTTCAATATGAAAATCTCTTCTAAGTGAATTAAAGTATTTTTAAATCATTTTTATAGCACGTTAAAGTGTTTTTAAACACTTATTTTTCAAACCCTGAGAGAAGTTATAATTTCACGATTTTTTCAGCTTTTTTTAATTCATCCAGAAAAAAGTATAAGACAATTGAAAATTTTATCGGTTTATTTGGTTCAGTCAAGAATCACCAGCTGCATCTTTCCCGCCGATTGGGGACTGCATTGGCAAGACGCAGATGGAATAGGCTGATAAATCTGCAGTCATTTATTGTTTCGTGTTGAAACATTTTTTTATACATTTTAAATGTACATGAAAAGATACCTCAATCTTTACTAGGTTCACTTGTTTTGTTCCCTTCCAAAAAAAATCCCGAAAAAAACGCTTTTTTTGACCTTCTAATTCAGGCTCCCGCCTTAATAACTTCTCTTAGTCATAATCAAAAAGTTTCATTCGATCTTTATTTTTTATCTTTTATTCTAAGTTTTATTCGATTATGAGAGAGCTTGAATGTTGTGTTACCTGTTAGTTTATTGTCGTCCGATTCTAAAGCATTGTAAAAAGTGTGATATAGCCATAAAACGATAAAAGGCTTTTTTCCACAATTTAAGTGTAATAAAATTAGAAAAAAAACATTTAATCTTTGACTTTTCGTGTCTGTTACAACTGCCCCCCGTGCCGGGGTCGGTTGTAACGGAGGCAGACTTGTTTCGAAATTAATCTTCTTGGGTAATCACTGCACCTGGAATTTAAATTGTACTCGTTTGAAGATACGAAAACACTCGTTTATTTGTGTATTTCCTTTGAAGCTTGGTCATATAATGGCGATGCTACGGAGCATAGACGAAGAATTGTTACAACCGTACCCAGTCTACCCTAAGGTTAGTAGCTGATCATAAAGCGACCGATTTTCCGGCAGAGGAAGCTCTTTCGATCAGAATTTTTTTCCTTCCACTTCAGTATCGCGCGCGTGACCAGCCTACGGCGATTTCAGATTTTTCTTTGTGCCCTATACGAAAGAGGGAGACGTGGGATTTGTTCGTCTACTAACTCGCTGGTAGCTGATGAGCGTTGGACTCGTTACTCTCATTGCTGTGGAAGCTCGACGAGTCCGGGACCTCGCTGCCAGGCACTTCCGTGATGTTAGGAAGAGGGTTCTGACTCGGTCTGACCCAGTCTGAACAGTCCCAGTGATACCCTAAAACCATTGCAGACAACGAACGTCAATTTGACAACGAGTTACATGCGTTAGATTTTTGTTTTGTTTTTCCGTTTCATTGGCCGAGGATTTCGGCACTTTGTTACTTCGGCACAAGCGATCCGTGTCACTTCGGCTCGGAAAGCGGAAATTCCCAATGCCATAGCTCCAAGTTTACTGTGGTTACGAGCCTTGTACTCAAGGCCTTAGGCCACGGTAACGGGTATTAAATCATGTGCGAATTTAACAATTTTTTTTTTCGTATGAAAAAGTGATTCACTCGTGAAATTAATTACACATCTATTTAGTATGAATATCAAGGTGTTAGAAAAAATATATATTTTTTTTCGATGTACAAAATGGCCGACTACTCGAAACTTCTCGAAACAGCTTTTTCCCAATTGGCGTGACAAACAACTTCAACAATTTTCATTCGATTTACTTCAAATTTAACAGTTATGCTCCTAATTGCATTTCGCAGAGAAGTACGTACGGAATTTCTGATTAATCGAAAACTTTTCATTTTATGAGCAGTTTACGAGCAGTTACAACGAAATTTTTCACTGAAAATTCATTTCTTAAGTTCAAATACCTACAACTTTTGAATAAAACAATATTTTTGAAATTCCGTACGTACTTCTCTAGGTATTCTAATGTAGATTGACGAGAATTTTCGTTTTTTGTTCTCGGTAAAAAATTGTGGATGCTAAATGTGACGCCGCGGAGCGCCTAAAAAAAAGATAACAAAAGAAAATATTAGTAGTGGCGGTTTTGTACATCGAAAAAAAAAGTTCTAACAACTTGATATTGATACTAAATAGATGTGTAATTAATTTTATGAGTGAATCACTTTTTCATACGAAAAAAATTGTTAAATTTGTACATGATTTTATACCCGTTACTGTGGCCCAAGGCCTTAAATGTCGATTTTTCAAAAGAACTACCACATTCTGTATGCTGATTCTGCAATATATGCCCCGGAGTTTATGTAAAATAGCCCAATTATCCATTACAGCTCTATTCCAAATTTATGGACCATATGTCAGTCCTAAAGATGGACATTCGACAAGAGCACCGAATCAATGTCAACGAGAATAATATGAACCTTCTATGAAGGATTTCTCACGCTGTCCCCGAGATACGATCCAAAATGTTTGGGAATCCTTTGCTCCCACTGTTTCCAAGCATTAAGGGGTTAGGCTACTGTGAAAATGATGAACACTCGTTCGTCGCTTGAGGCAACCCAAATTGAAGAGAAAAGCCCACGGTGCAAGAATCGCAGATTGAAGGCAAACTTATGATTACAGTGATGGAAATGCTAGTAAAACTTTAAACGCGTTTTTCTCGAAACTCTGTTTTCCAAAATGGCGTACACGATTTCTCGACATCTAATAAACCAGTTAACTTGAAATTCAGTAGTTATTCAGTGTAATAGTAGTTTAGGCTTGACCGACTTTTGTCTTCTTAACATTTTTTTTTCCTTGTGCATTGACAATGATGTCGCTATTCCTCAGAAATTAAAAAAAAATAAGAAATACATTTTTTTCGTGGATTGAAACACGGCAACACAAATAAGCTCGGTCAAGTCTTAGCCAATATTATTTATGTTACGAAAAAAAGAACACTTTTTTTTAACATCAACCGGGTGGCCAAAATCAAGTACACCGTTGAGTCCCTCACGTTGAAAGGTCCTGCGCGTCATTGTTTATAACTCCCCATTAATTATTAATATTTTTAAACGGAATTCGGTACACGACATTAATGTACATACAAATAAATGCCCAAACGATTTTTCAATCATCTTGCTTATTCCTTCAAAATTAATTTCTTTGAATGCCCCTAATTCTCGACTACTCGAATCACATCGGAGACAATTTTCGGAATATTTTGCTCGAAAAAAAAACAGCTTCCTCTACAAGATGGCAACATTAGCAACAGGTACGTTTATTTCTTTCATTCCAAGCAACGAGGGAAGAGTATCTTTCATCAGCTGCGTTCGAATAAGCGATCGAGAATCTACTCGTTGGGTATGTCTACAAAGGAAGATTAAAAATGCACGTCCGAGAATTAGTCCAGTAAAGGAGACGAAAACCCAGCACTTTTTAGCGTAGAATATGATTCTTTGACTGAAGGTAGATTTTTGCATACTGAAAGTAACCTCAATAAAATGTCACCCCTCAACTCGCCCCAACCCTAAGAAATAGGGGTTGAAAATCTAAAAATCGCCGTATCTCGATAATTAATAGCCCGCTCAAAAAATGTTTCAAACGAAAGTTGTTTGGAATAATAAAATACGTATAAAGTTATCTGACGTCCAATCCCCTATCTTTGAAAATAGCGGCACACGCATCGACCCCGAATTTTCGAATCGCTTTTGTGCCGCTATTTTCAAAGATAGGGGATTAGACGTTAAAAAACGTTATACGTATTTTATTATTCCACATAACTTTTGTTTGAAACCTTTTTCGATCAGACTATTAATTATCGAAATACGGCGATTTTTAAGTTTTCAACCCCTATTTCTTAGGGTTAGGGCGAGTTGAGGGGCAACATTTTATTGTGGTTACTTTCAGTATGAAACCATCTATCTTCAGTCGAAAATTCATATTATACTCTAAAAAGTGCCGGGTTTTCGTCGCTTTCACTGGACTAAATGACAATCCTTCCGCATAGGCTAAGCGACCCTTGAAAGAATATAAAGAGACATAGAAAGATAGATAGATAGATAGATAGATAGATAGAGAGAGAGAGAGAGAGAGAGAGAGAGAGAAACGAAGGCTTGTCCATCGACTTACCACCGACGATGCGAGGATCATCCTCGATGGACGATAGGGAGGCAACGGAAGTCCCACCTCCGTGAGGAGTCCGCCGGGTAGAGTTTAGTAGAAGTCCTCCAGTGGTCAGCTCTGGTACCACTGGACTCGCTCGTTTCAGGTCTGTTAGTACACACACGGACGAGACACAGCCGGTTGTTAATTAATTCAATATCACTACTTGTGTGCCCAAGGCCAGTCGGCACGTCCATTATATATATATATATATATATATAAGACATAATAAATCAAGGGCGGACTGAAATGCAGGAGCATAACAAAATCGCAGTAAGTGAAAGTACCATGAAAAAAAAAACACGGAAAAAAGAAGCTATGTAACAGGCGACGAGACCCGCACGAGGCATGCTGCAAGCGAGAAATAAACTCAAACAAAATTATACGAAAAAGCTTGGTTGAGCTCGTGTCATTGGTATTTATATATATGCATATATGTATATATATGTATATATAACTATACACACACACACACACACGCATACATATATATATATACGCGTATATACGATCGTTGGTTTTATCTGAACCGTAGGGTGTATCTTCCAACCCTCTTCTGCGTCTTTTGGGGTGGATTTTTACTTTTCGTCGATCTCCCCGTCCCGAGATCTTGTCCCTTACGCGTTTGTTCATTGTTTGTTTTTTTTTTCGTTGTCTTTGTCGTTGGTTTTTTGTTCTCCAAACTTACCGTTCTTAATTTTGGCGGTATCGGTGATAAAGGATGCCAGATGCATTTGTTCCTGCCACATGGGTTTGTGAAGACTGTCCGTGTCGCTTCCCGTCGCGTTACCACCGACCGGAATGCCGATAGTCAACGTTCCGGCTGGCACCGGTGTGCTCCGATTGAGATTTCTCAGATAATCGGGTGGAAAATTTTCGAGCTCGTCGCCGGCGCTCCCGTAGCTTCGAAGAGTGTCGAGATTGTTGAGAGCGACAGCCGCGGCGTTTCCGTAACTAGTCGGCTCGTTGTTCGAGCTCGGTGTATAGGAAGCGGGTCGGGGAGGACATTGGGGAGGTTCTCTCTGCAATTTAAATCACACGGCACTCTCGTCATAATCCCGAAGAGATGAAGAGACAAAAAAAGAACGAGGGAAAGTCTCGCGCCCGCTTATACGCCCGGGAGGTCGTTGATTTTCTTCGGCTCTTTAGCGCCGATTTCGCAAAATTTACACTCCACCGTCACGGCACCGTCGTTCTAAACACGCCCAGACTTCTCGCCCTGATCGGCGAAATAAACGTGGGTCAACGCAACGAACGCAAAGTAAAAAAAAAAAGTAAACGCGAAATAAAACAACACGCTATGAAAATAAATCGAAAACATAACGAAGACCAGTAGGAAGATCCAAAACAAAAAAAAAACGGCACACGAAAATCGAATAAAATTCATGCCGCAAGTGAGCAGAGAACACTAAAGACAGCGTTTAGTAGCACTTAGGTGTAAACGAGAAAACATAACCTCGTATTACCTGTATAACTTCGAGATTGCTCAATTTGGAGCTCCGTTTGAACTCGTGCTCGTGCGGCCTCGCCGAGTTCAGTACAATTTGCTTTCTCGTCTCGTTGTTGATGTTGTTGCCGCGTGCGCGTGTCCGTTTCAAGCGTATCTTGCGATAGCAAACGAATACGACGATGAGCAGTAGATTGGCAACGAGGGCGACGCCGATCCACATGAGTTGTTCCCAGGTGATGTTGAACGGATCGGATATGATGGGCGTCGAGTAAACGGGATTGGCGCAATTGACGCCGGTCATGTTGGGTGGGCATTCGCACCGATAGCTGCCGATTTCGTTGACGCACGTGGCGCCATTGGCGCACGGATTGCCGTCGCACTCGTTGACATCGAGTTCGCATCGTTCGCCGGTATAGCCGCGACACTTGCAAATCGGCCCGCTGTTGCCCTCCTCGCAAATGCCACCGTGTATGCACGGATTTGTGCCGCAGTAACGTCCGAACTGGCATCGTTTGCCAGTGAGGTTAGGCCCGACGCATTCGCAAGTGAAGTCACCTCCGGCAGGCGCGACCTTGCATCGGCCGCCGTACAGGCACGGCGACGAGGCGCACGGATCATTGTCGATTTCGCACGTCAAGCCGGCGAAGCGTCCGTGACACTGGCACTCGTACGTGCGATGCTCGTCGTTGTTGACATCGCGGCAAGTGCCGCCGTTTTGGCACGGTTGCGAGCCGCAGGCGCCCGGTGGCACGAGTATGACGGCGGTGTCGCAGCTGAAGGCGACATTGGCGAAGAGCTTGAGAACGGCCACGCTACTGGGGCCGCTCATGTGAAGGGGCACCGAGACCCGTGCTATTCTCACGTCGTCCATGCAGCCGTGAAAGCCCCGTTGAACGTCCTCGAAGCCGAGTATCGTCGGGTGTTGCTTGACCTCGGCGCCCAGATAAAGATCGTCCGATTGGAGATTTAGTATGTCGTTGATGCCGGGTGCCGAGCCGTGCGCCACGTGTTTACCGTCGACCGTCAAACGCGCGCTGTTGCTCTCACGCTCCAATTGAATCTCGTGCCACTGGCCGTCACTCACGTAAACACTGCTGACCCGCACTAGGCCCTCGCCGCTGCCCAAATCGAACTTGTACTGGGCCACACCGTTCACGATCTCCAGCACGTTGTAATCAATTTTGCCCGACGCGTACATCAAATTTCCCGTCGGCTGGACCGTTCTCACGCGCAACGATAGACTCAAACGGTCCTCGATCGTCTCGCGCAATTTGCTCTTGTCGATTCGGTAACGGGCGTAACTCTTGCCGCTGAACGATATAGGATTTCGGGGTATGTAGCATGACTCGTCGTGACACTTTGATATGTCGATGTCGCATATCTGACCTGCGAAGCCCTCCGGGCACTGACACGTGTAGCCCTGAACCGACGAATCGGGCACGCAAACCTTGAACTGCGGACATGGATCGGTCGCGCACTCGTTAACGACGATCTCGCAGTGATTGCCCGCGTAGCCCTCCTTGCACGTACACTCGATCTTGTGACGATGACGAGGCGATACGAAACTCATCACGTCCGTTGATACCGGTGTTATCGTCGTCTGATCGAGCACTATACGATCGAGACAATCGCCGTAAACGCAGTAACCCTTGTTGCACTTGTGACGAACGATCTCCTCGACCACGAGTTTCGTCGATTCTTCGAGTTCCTCGATATGCTGATTCAGCGCCTCTCGTATGCTGTCGGACGTGTGAAAACCCGTTGTCGGCCCCAACGGGGCCACGCTCTTTCTCACGGCGAAGAGAAGATCGAGATCGTTATGGACGACCTGGCGTGTGGCGCGGGACTTGATCAAATTAACGGAATCGTCGCTCGACGCTTGTACGCTTATCACAACGATGTCTTTGAGTCGGCAGTTCATGGCATTGCGTACCGTACGAACGAAACCCTTGCGATGACTGAGAATAAAATCGTCCGGGCTTACCTCGCGAAAGCGCACGATGACGGAATTCGCGAGCATCTTTTCCGTGATAAGGTCAACGTTGACTTTGACGGTGGCGTAGGAGGTGAATTTGCCGTCGGTTGCGCTGACGTTGAGCCGATACTCGCCGACGTCGAGACGCGGGAGGGCAAGGAGGGCGCCGTCGCTCGGGTCGATCTGGAAGAGATCGACGGTGGGATGTGGCGTTGTGGGCACGAGAGCGAACCGCAGTGTGTCGTACTGATCGCGATCGGTCGCGTGTACACGGCCGATCGTGCCGCCCGGATACTCGTCGAGGTAGGAATTCACGATTACTTCGAGGGGCGTTATGACGGGAGGATACTGCGACTCCTCGATCACCTTGACGATCACCCAGGCGTCCGAGTAGAGGGGCGGACTGCCGTTGTCGAAGACCCGTATGTGAAGGGCGTATCGGTCACGTACGCGGCTGGTGAATTTCATCGCGGTACGCAGCGAGCCGTCTTGCTCGAGACGAAAAGCCTCGTTCTCGTTGCCCGAACGAAAGTCGAACGTGTACGGCTCGGCGTTCGGCAACGTGTCGGCATCGGTCACGGCAAACTTTAGGATCGCGTGACCAGCTGGTTTGTCCTCTTGGACGAACGCGGTGTAATTCGACTGGGAGAACAACGGTGGATTGTCGTTTGCGTCGAGGACCTCGATGTCGAGCATCACGAAGCTCTGAAGCATCGGCTTGCCGGCGTCACGGGCGTGAATCTCCAGCACGTAGCTCGATACGGTCTCACGATCGAGGCTGGCCGACAACGTGATAGCGCCCGTTTTTTCGTCTATGGAGAATCTCTTGAGTCTGTCACCGCGCTCGATGTGATAACTCACCACGCCGTTTTCACCGCTGTCGAGATCATTCGCGTAAACACGCGCCACACGCTCGCCGATTTTCGCGTCCTCGCGTATCGCCGTGCGATAAGAGGCCTCGCTGAAGATCGGCGCGTTGTCGTTGCAATCGGTGACGGTTACGTTGACCGAGGCGTGATTACTGAGCGGCGGTATGCCACCGTCGATCGCCTGTATCGTCAAAAAGTAATCCCTGGCTCTCTCGTAGTCCAATTGCTCGGCGATCTTGATGACACCGGTCTGCGCGTCGATCTGGAACTTCTTGTGCTCGTTGCCGCCTACTATGGAGTAATAGACGTCGGCGTTCACACCGGTGTCCTTGGAGGTAGCCAATACACGAGCGACTTCCGTGCCGATCGCGTCGATCTCCGGCACGCGAGCGTAATAAAACTTGGACGTGAATTCCGGGGGATTGTCGTTTATGTCCTGTACGTTGACTATGAGAACGGCCACGCTCGCGAGTTGAGGAGAACCCTGATCGATCGCTTGTATCGTCACGTTGTACATTGCTTTGGTCTCGCGATCGAGGGGCTTGCCGAGCGTGACGATGCCGCTGTCCGAGGCGATCACGAAGTGGCCGTCGGCCGAGTCGATGAACTCGTAACGGACCTTGCGATTGATGCCTATGTCGTTGTCGGTTGCGTGAACTTTCGTCACCAGGGTGCCCACCTCTACGTCCTCCGGTAGCGTAGCGCTGTACGCGCTCATCGTGAATTTCGGCGCGTTGTCGTTCAGATCGGAAACGAGAATTTCCAGCTGCGACGAACATTCCCAGACGGGCTTGTCGCGGTCCTGGACGTGGGCAGTGAGGGAATATTTGGCGTGAGTCTCGCGATCCAATTGGCCGACGGTCTTCAGCACGCCGGTGTCTTTGTCGAGGGAGAATTTGTCGTTGTTGTCGCCGGTGAGGTAGAAACGTAGCTTGGCGTTTGGCTCGTCGTCGTAATCGGTAGCTAGTACGGTCAGTACGAATGTACCTGGATGGGCGCCTTCGGAGAGTAACTCGCGATAACGATAACGCAGACAGTAGGGCGGATTGTCGTTGACGTCGAGGATGTCAACGCTGACCTTCGTGTCGAAGACGTATTTGCCGTCGGTGCCGACGACGTTCAACTCGTAGTGATCGGTGGTCTCGCGGTCGAGAGACTTCGCGACGTAAACCTCGCCGGTCGAACGAACTTGGAATTGAGATCTGGAGTCGCCCGATGTTATGTGGAATTCCACGGGTGTATTGAGATCGGTGTCGCGATCGAGAGTCTCGAGTTTGACGACGACGGTGCCTGGTAGGGCGTCCTCGTTTACGCTCGCCACGTAACGATCCTCGACGAAGGTGGGCGCGTTGTCGTTGTAGTCTCGAAGCTTGACGTGAATGGCGGTGCGGGCGAAGTGCTTGGGATTGCCGTTGTCGGTGGCGACTATTTGGAACTTGTAGTCGGAACGTTTTTCCTTGTCGAGCTGGACGAGGGTGGACAACCAGCCGGTGTACGCGTCCACGGTGAAAACGTTCGCGAGCTCGCCAATGTCCGTGCCGAAGGAGTACCGCACCTCGCCGTTGCTACCGAGATCCTCGTCTTGAGCGGTCACTTTGAGGATCGTCGTGCCTTCTTCCACATTCTCAGCCACGCTTGTCACGTAAGGATTGCTCTCGAACTTTGGCGGATTGTCGTTCTCGTCGAGCACCTGGAGGGTGATCTCGGCGAGGGCCGTCAATGGAGGACTCGAATCCGTTTCTGCTAGGACCGCTATCAAATGACTGTCTCGGATCTCACGGTCCAGTGGACGCGCCAGTGTTATGTGGCCGCTCGTGTCGATCGAGAACATCGGGGCGTCGTCGTCGATCGATACCAGGCGATACTTCACCGTTGTGTTCGTCACTGTTTTCACTTTTGTTATCGGATTGCCAATCGGTGAACCCTCGCGCATGAAAAACTTCACCTCCTTGCGCTCGAAGAGCGGCGGGATCTCCTGCGGCGACATTATGTACACGCTTATCGGCACCTCGGCGCGGTGCGGTTTCAACCCACGGTCGGTCGCGCGGACGAAGAATTCGAAGAGTTGGTTTTCTGAAATTACGACATCGAGGGATGCGTTAGGTACGTGGAATACGCTTCATACGGACGTTTGAAGTCGAATCGAAAGGCAGACCGGCAAATTTGGGGTTGTTCTTTTTTATCAGCGGAAACCTGTTTTAAGGGGCTATACTAGTGTGACACTTAAGAAAATCGATTTTTTTTGCCTTTTTCGACAGCCTTTGCCGACGCTTATAATGAAAACCAACGCTCGGGATGGCAATCGGGGCTCAACCGATGGTACCCAACCATAAGGCCAACGTTCGGCCGGTTTTGTTGACCGATCAGTAACCTATGGTTCAATTGAACATTGGCGCATCACCACAATCAACCTTGGGCCAACATTGGCCTTAAACTGCACCGAACCTTTGGTACGCCAGCCATGGCACCGACACTGGGCCGACACTTGGCCGACACTGGTCCAGGTCAGCACCAACGCTACGCTGACGCTGTTTGCCAACTGTAGGACCCATGTAACATTTCGGATTTTCTCCATCTGTCGCCCAAGCGTCGACTATAGTTGGCACTGTACTGGCCGAGTGCTGGGCCTTTTGTAATTTTTTTCATGGGAGTTTATACTTTCAAGAATATCATTATCATTTATATAATTTTGTCTTCCAAAAATCGATAGTTAAATCGATGTTTGCCAACTGTAGGACCCATGTAACATTTCGGACTTTCTCCATCTGTCGCCCAAGCGTCAACTATAGTTGGCACTGTACTGGCCGAGTGCTGGGCCTTTTGTAATTTTTTTCATGGGAGTTTATACTTTCAAGAATATCATTATCATTTATATAATTTTATCTTTCAAAAATCGATAGTTAAATCTTTAAACGCGTTTTTCGAGAATTGAGATTTTTCAAATTTGCCGACATTGTAACTCAAAGAGCAATTATCCGATTGACTTGAAATGTGAATTGAGTACTCTTGATATATATACTCTACAAGGACGAAGGATATTTTTGATTGGATGAAGACTGACGATTTGGCATTGACAAAAACGACCATTTTATAGGCAAGAAAACAGAATTTTCTTCACAACTACGCCATTTTTTTAGATTTTGATATTTTTCGAAAATCGTACGTCATTGTACAGGAAACATCTTCCAGTTTAACGATATTTTCTCCTTTTTCGGTATCAGCTACTCAATCGGCCGGAATCATGTCAGCAGTGGAGAAACTTTTTTTTGCGCCTCCGAAGCCAGCGCATAAGTCGCTCGGATCTCAATATTTTTCTATGGAAAAATTAAGTAATATATGTCAAATATAGCCAAATATATTCTTAATTTTCCGAAACATTCAATTGAGTAATTTTCTTCCAAAAAATTCCCGAAAATCGCCCAAATGTTCAGCGTTCACACTGGTATAGCTTCTTAATATCGGAAAACCACAAAACCGAGTAATGTAAAAATCGAGAAATAGAACAAGATAAACATAAACCGTTCTTACCCCATGGTTCGGCACTTTTCGTCAAGAAAAGAGCACCGGTCGTCGGATTAATTCCAAAGAGATTATTCGTCTCGGAGTTCGGTAGCTCGAAGATGGAATACTCGATTTTGGCAGCTTCGTCTTCGTCGTCGTCGCGCGCCCTTACCCTCAGGAAGGGCGCGTTTATCGTCGAGTTGCTGTGAATCGAAGCTTTGTACTCGCGAACGAGAAATACGGGCGGATTGTCGTTCTCGTCGCCGACTTTGACGCGTACTATGACGAAGCCGGATCTTCCACCGGCGTCGGTCGCCATGACCGGTATCTCGTAGAGTTTCCGTGCCTCGCGATTGAGTTTCTTCTTGGTGACGATCTCACCGGTGACTCGATTGATGTCGAAGCTCTCGCGCATCAGCGTTGACGGTATGGAGTAAAGCACCGTGCCGTATTCGCCGAAATCCTCGTCAGTCGCCAAAACACTCGTGACCAATCGTCCAGGCAGTTGATTCTCCATGACGGTCACCTCGACCAGAGGATTCGAAAATTTGGGATTGTGCCGATTCGCCGGCAATATCTCGATCTTCACTCTCGTGAAACTCGTGTAAACGCCGTCCGTCACCGACACGTTCAACATTCGGAGCTTCTGCTCGCCGAAATTTTGCATGTTTATCAGCGATATTATGCCGGTGTTCTGGTCGATGTTGTAAGTCTGCTGATCGTTCCCACCGACAATCGTGTAAGTCAGCTTGTCGTCGACGTAGTCGGGATCGCTCGCCGATACCACCGTCACGAATTGGCCACGTTCCGCGTGCTCCGACAAAAAGCACGTGTACGAGGGCTGCTCAAATTTCGGGGGATTGTCGTTCATGTCGATCACGCTGACCCACACGTGGGCCGTGCTCGATAAACTCGGCACACCGCGGTCCATCGCCAGTACCGTGAAATGATGGGAATCCCGGCTCTCGTGGTCGAGCGAACGCTTCAGAAAAATCACACCCTCCTCAGGATCTATGTGGAACAACTCGTGGCTGTTCTCCGTGTCGTTCTGGATCGCGTATTCCACCTGCTGGTTCATTCCTGCGACAGTTCAGTACGGATTATTAAGGGAGACTTTGTCCTTTGTGCCCAGCGGGAGATGTTAGCGGCTCAACATGAGCAGCTGGAAGAAGAGGAGGGATGCCTCTATGGACCAGGCATTGCCGATTAGCGGTAATTATAATCACATTTGTGTAAACACATTACAAAACTTTAAACGCGTTTTTTCTCGAAAACACGTTTTTAAAAATGGCTGACATTCTCCTGACCGCTGTAATTAACATATCGACCTGAAATTTGGAGAGCATACTCAGAAAATATGTCTTCACGGAATGACGGATCGTTTTTTCGATAGATACATTTTTGCATTTATTATTTATCTTTTTATGCGAAAAAAACGCGAACATTCGATTTTTTTTTAATTGCCGCCATTTTCCTAAATTTGTACTAAACGAAAAACCCATCCGTCATTCCATGACCAAAGGGTCACAGATTGATAATATGCTTTGAATTTGTGTTTCAGATCAACAAAGAGTGATGTCAGCCGTTTACCTCCCGCGATTTGAGGACCTGTTTTCGCGGAGCTGCAACGGCCGTCATTTTGGTGTTTTTTTTCAAACCAATTTTTTTAACGTTCTGTATATCATGAATAAAAGCAAGAAAAAAATCGCACTCAAAAAGCTTTACTCGTTTCCTTAAAAAAAAAAAATGTAAACACCTGAAATATGGCACTCCAAGGACAAAGTCTCCCTTAACCAGCTACGTCTACCTAAGTCGAGTGAAAAATTGCATTTTCCTAAACATAATTTTATTCCATAGTGTCACCTTCTAGCTAAAGAGCGTCTCAAAATGATCCGACGTTTTAAGGGGTCTTCTAACTTTGAACGATAAAAAAGGCTATTTTCGTGAATTTTTTTGATACGTTTATATTATAGATATT
Organism: Ophion obscuratus; assembly: GCA_964007375.1. Taxonomy (NCBI): domain Eukaryota; kingdom Metazoa; phylum Arthropoda; class Insecta; order Hymenoptera; family Ichneumonidae; genus Ophion; species Ophion obscuratus. The sequence goes on along the minus strand of OZ023321.1, from coordinate 26,971,519 downwards.
GATATCAAAGTTGTTACACTTAATAAATACACTTTCGAAATACATTAAACATTTTTTTAAATGTATTTATGTAACCCAAACAAACTTTAAACGCGTTTTTCTCCAAACAACGTTGTTCGACGGCTTGTTGATAAAATCTTCGAAACTACTGAACCGACCCTTATGAATTTTCAACCACATATTCTTTACAACTATAGCTATAGTGCATATGAAGGATTTTTTAAATTTAGATATTTAATATTTTTTCCCAAAAACGGTGAAAAAACATGTTTTTTTTCGAAAAACGTCCGCCATTTTGTTATTTTGGCATATATGAAAAATCGTATGGTATGCGCTATAGCCATTAACATACTGAATCTAAATCCGTTTGATTTCTTTTTTGTTTCCGATGATCCATCTCCGAGATTTCATCAACAGCGCAGAACAACAATTTTTTAGGACCTAACCTAGTTTTTTAGGACTACCATTTTCGTCTATAAAAAGTGACTTAAATAAATAAATAAATATTTTTTTATGTATTTCGAAAGTGTATTTATTAAGATTATTTATTTTAGATTATTTATTTTGTTTATTTTATTTATAAAGATAATTTTTTTCAAAGATTGTTATTTTTAGATTATTTAATTTATTATTTTTTATATATATTTATATATATATATTTTATATATTTTTTAAAGATTATTATTTTCAGATTATTTATTTTATATTAATATCTATGATATAAACCTTTTTAAAAAATCACGAAAAAAGCCTTTTTAGCGTCTAAAGTGAGAGGACCGTTTAAATTGAGTGTCATTTTTGTTGTGGCGAGCATAGAGTTTTAATCTTTGACAACTGGCATCAGGAGGTATTGAGGTTTAGTCATGGCGAATTACGGGATCGAGCAACGCATAGAAATTGTGAAAATTCACAACACAAATGGTGAACATTTTGCAGAGACGAAAAGTCCGCGTGTCGTGTTATCTTGCGCCGCGGCGATGTGAATCGGCCACCAAGATCGTGCCATTTGACGCTATTGGACTTCTTTCTTTGGGGTTTTCTGAAAGGGAAAGTGTATGCCAATGATCCACAGACCATTCCGGAGCTGAAGGAGGCAATTGCACCGTTAATGAAACTAGTCCGGAATTTTGCCAAAATGTTGTTGAAAATTTTGTAAAAAGAGTTAACGTTTGCAAACTGGGACGAGACAGCCATTTATCAGATATTTTATTCCACGCATAACCTTCATGTTTGTATTTTATATTAAAATAAAAATATGCGTACAAATAAACAATATGTTTTATTAATAAATAAAAATGTCAGGTCATTTCGAGACACCATTTATATTCCCTGAAATATTCATTGTAATATTCCTAAAATGGAATGAGCTGTAGCTGCTAACAGTCCGCCGGGCGAGCAGTAGCAGCACCATACTGCAAACTTTAAGGGGGGACACCAATAGAACTGCCCTTTTCAACCGTTTGGTTTGGATTTTTTTTAAGAAAGTTAAAAAATACATCGTCAAAAGAACTTTTAGGCTTTATTAGGTATACATTAAAGTATGTAAAAAAAAGTTATGTGACACGAGAATACAAAATGGCGGCGCACGCGTTGCCATAGCACTATCGGTTTTCAGCCAACCCTTGCCGCGGCACGCAATAAAACTGTCGTAAATTTAATCTTGGAATTAAGAGTGAAATATTTTCGTCGATAATATTAATTTTCGCAGTCAATTACGGGGGGAAATTAAAAAATAAAGACGAGTTTGAAAAAAAGTTCGTTTTTTCGACTATAATTTTCATATAAAAAGTGATATATTTACGACGATTTACAATTGATCGAAAAGAGCACTCGTGCTAGACTGTTAAAGCAAACGAAGAAGCTACAGTTAAAATTTCAAGTCGTTTGGACGAAAATTGTTCGAGTTCTGCTGCGTGCCGATTTGAAAAACATGGTTTTGACAAAAAAACGTGAAAACAAATAGCGTCTAGTAAACGGGTTTATAGAAAATACAGCTGATGATTTTTTCCCCCGTAACCTAATGCCACCTATTGGTAGAAAATGAAAACGCCGGAGGCGCTTTTCAGCGCTCGGAGAGGCCGCTAAAAAGTAACTCGAAAACCACTTCAAAACTGTTTTTGCAGATATAAACGAATATGCATCATAATCTTGAAGGTTCAAAGAATTTTTTAAAAGTGTTTCCACAAAATGATTTTTCGAAAATTTTATAGTCGTGTCCTCCCTACGCGTTTTTCTTGAAAAAATTGTTTTCAAGGCCGGTGGATATGATATCTCGAAAACTACACGATGCATTGTTTCCAAATGTGGTTGAGATACGATGAGAACCATTTAAAGGTCGTTGACAATCTCACTTATTTTAAATCAATCTTCGTTTTTTATTAGTTACGTCAAAATAACGACTATTTTCATAGATTTTGAGTGCTCGAGGTTCAATTCGTCGGCACGTTGTTGAAAAAAATGATTTTGAAAATCGACGATCGTCAACGACTCGTATTTATTGTTAACTTGAATAACCCGTTTGGTTTTTAGATTTCGGATGGACCGTTCAAGCTGGAGAGTGTCCACTGCCAAAAGTCGCGAAGACGATGTCATCATCTGCCGGTCATGTTTTTGTTGTTTTTTGGCTGATTTTTTTAAAGACTCTCAATATATGTACCTTTGTGTTAAAAAAATGCTTAATTTTTTTGCATCAACTGTTTCCCAGAAAATATCTGAATTTGGCCATTTTTTTCGAGCCTCTGGGAAGATCTTAAGTTTCGCTACTTGGTTTGTTTCGAATGTGATTGTCGTTTTACCTAATGAGAAAAGACAATGTTTTGGCACTTTTCCAACGTGATCCCATGTAGAGGTTGCCAGGAGTTACCCAATGTTACGATCAGGCCAATATTGGGACCATCGTATAAGCCAACAAAAGAGAAATAATATTGGCCCATTACTGTTCCGCTCTAAACTGAAAACTGGCACAATATCGGCCCATCCTTAAAGCCTGTCCTGGCCCATCTTTAAAAACTAATAAACAGCCGTGATAGTTAAACTAAATTTGCCAATTTAAAAACTGGGGATACTAAAATACTGACAATTCCATTGGCCCATTATTGTCCCGTTATAAATTGAGAACCGGCACAATATCGGCCCATTACTAAAGATTTTCCTGGCCCATCTTTTAAAACCAATAAACAGTAGTGATAGTTAAACTAAATTTGCCAATCCTAAAGCTGGTAATCCTAAAATACTGGCTATTACATTGGCTCATTATTGTCTCGTTCCAAATTGAAAACCGACACGATATCGGCCCACAGTTAAAACCAATCATGGCTCATCTTTCAATTTCATTAAACAGTCATGATACATAAACAATATTTGCCAATTTTTAAACCGGTGATGCTGAAGTACTGCCAATTACATTGGCCCATTATTGTTCCGTTATAAATCGAGAACTGGCACAATATCAGCCCATTACTAAAACCTATCCGGGCCCATCTGTTAAAACCAATAAACAGCCGTGATAGTTCATCGAAATTTGCCAATTTAAAAACTGGCAATGCTAAAATACTGGAAATTACATTTAATTAATCCAAGCCCTCTATTGGCTAAGTGACCATACCTGCTTTTATTTTATTTAAGCCTTGGGTTATTCATTATCTGTATATTGTGCCAGAATAGGCAAATAACTGGCACGCCATATATTAATCGTCTATATTTTGTAGTTCAGTTTTTGTAATCAAGTCTTGGACTATTATTGGCATTTGTAAATAACCAACATAAGTAAGTAAAATATGCCAATTTTGAAACCTGTCATATACGCAAATCACAATTTATTTCAAGGTTATTCCATCAAATATGTATCCATGAGGACCAATCTCGGGCCAATCTTGGCTCGATATAGGTTGAATATTTATCACGCACCCAAACAAACCCAAACAAACTCACGGCCCAATATTCTAGATAGACCAACTGTGGGGGCCATCATAGAGCCATTGGTCAATTTCTACATAGGCCCTTTAAGGGGGCCCACATAGGGCCAAGTGCAATCACCAACATTGGTGCTACAATGAATTAAATCATTGGCCCAATAAATGTTGGCTCTGTTGGCCGATATCGGGCTGTTCTTATCATTTCCACAAAGGCATCTCATTGGTAAATACTCACGGCCCAATATTCTAGAAAGGCTAACTGTGAAGGCCCGTCCCAGGCCCAACGGTCAATCTCCACATGGGATGTTGTTTTAATTGAGAAAAAAAAAGATTCTCCCTTACGGAGGTCCTTGTGGGGAGAAGAAAAAATGGAAACAGCAACCTACCGGTATCGTTATCCCTTGAGCCAACTTTGAGAATCGACGTCCCGAAGGAGGCAGCTTCCGAGACCGAGACGTTGTACGAATCTTGCGTAAACTCGGGCGGGCAATCGTTAACGTCGAGAACGAGAATGCTGACGAGGACTTCGGCGTAAACACCTGACACGCTGTCCGTAGCTCTCACCGTCAATTCGTACTGCTTCTTTTGCTCATAATCCAGTTCATCCACCACATAGATTACACCTAATTTATTGAAGAGAATGTTGTAGACCCAAAGCGCTATCCAGCTGTGGCAACGACCAATCCGATTTTCCTCCATTTACTCTACGTTTTTCCTCCTTTTTTTTTGTTTTCTTCCATTGCCCAACAATTTCACGACTCTGCGATATTCGCGTGGAAAGTTTCTTCGTCGTTGCGTTAATCGGATTAGTCGATGCCGAGAGACACTAATGAATGCAGTCGTGTGATAAAAATGTACGTGTCTATACAAAAACTGCGCGAAATTCGCGAATGAGTGATTGTGATCGATGCTCTATATGAATGCCCGAAATATCGATTCGATGGGAGGAAAACAGACGGATTTGCATGCAGCGGAAAAAAAGAAGGGTTTCGAAGGGCGCAGAATTTTTTTTTTTGTTTCTTTTGCATGGAATGGAAGTCATCGAGTTTTACAAAATTGTTTTTACACGATGTAAAAGCCGAACGCAATGGACGAGTAACGATGTTTGCTCGATGGCTTCGTTTGGAAAAAGTCGTGCATAGAGAAGGAAAAAAAATACACGCGGGACGTATTCACGAGGTGCAGAGTGCCCCAGTAGAGTGCAATTGTCATTGGAAAAAATCTCGCGTAGAAAAGAATAATTGTTAATTATTTTGTACAACGGTCACCAGGGATATGTTTTCAGCCTCCGGTTATTTTTCGGCTGAATGAAAACCAACGAATAACGGTCGCCCGTCAAAAAATATCCAAAAATTCAAACCGAGCCAAGAACCGAGACACAGCAACAAAAATCGATTAGCAAAAAAATCTTCAATGCAGCTCTCAAAACTTCACTCCCGGGATTTTATATTATTTCATTTTACTATACACAAATAGGCCCATCAATTTTTCTCCGATAAATAATTAATGAATTATCAATACTCGTATTAAGGGGCTATACCAGTGTGACACTTAAAAAAAATCGATTTTTTTTTCCTTTTTCGACAGTTTGTATCTTCAAGAATATGAGATGAGATTTTTATACTTTCAAGAATATGAAATGAGATTTTTCAAATTTGCTGACGTTGTAACTCAATGAGCAATTATCCGATTGACTTGAAATTTGAACTGAGTACTCTAGAATATATTTACTCTACAATGGCGTAGGATATTTTTGATTCGATGAAAATTTACGATTTGGTATTGAAAAAAACGACCATTTTATAGGCAAGAAAACATACTTTTTTTTCATAACCACGCCATTTTGTTAGATTTTGATATTTTCCGAAAATCCTACGTCATTGTACAGGAAATACCTTCCAGTTTAACGACATTTTTTCCTTTTTTGGTTTGAGCTACTCAATTGGCCGGAATCATGTCAGCAGTGGAAGAACTTTTTTTGGCGCTTCCGAAGGCAGCGCATAAGTCGCTTGAATCTCAATATTTTTCTATGAAAAAATTACGTAATATAGGTCAAATATAGCCAAATATATTCTTAATTTTCCGAAACATGGTATTGAGTACTTTTCTTTCAAAAAAATCGCAAAAATCACCCAAATTTTTAGCGTTCACACTGGTATAGCCCCTTAAAGAATCATCACAATGTAAAATTTGCATGAAATCAATGTCTTTTGCATTATCCGATGGTATAGACGGTTATAAACATGAACCTGTCATCGCAGGAAGATCGTAAGTGGACAATTTGTATGAAAATTTCGCACTCGAATTTTTAAACGCGTTTTTCAAAACGGTGAGAACTCTCAAAGGAATAGTTTTCAAGCTATCCGTCCTAAATTTTGAGACAACATTCTTCACGCCATTCTTTATCTTGCTACTGAAGTTTTTTTTTCGAATCTTCATATATTTGTTAATGAAAAACTGTTGAAAAAATGGACTAAATTCGATACTTTTTTTCAAACAACCGCCATTTTGTCAATTTCAATTTTTAAAAATCTCTATATCAAAATAGCGACTTTCATACTGATTAATAATATTTTTTACAAATTTTGTTTCGGATAATATTTACGGCCAAAACCGTGTACACCGTGAGAACTTTTTTCGAAGACATTTTCAACCGTAAAAAAAAAAGTAAAAAAATAAATAAAAATCAACGTTTAAAATTTGATTTTCTATTCTTCATGAGTGCTTTGTCTTCACATTCAAAAATCAGACTTATCAGCGTATTTCAACCATCGAAAAAAAATTCGAAAATCAGTTCTTTTTCGACCCGTTACACTGTGATGATTCGTTAAAAACGAATAAAATTTCGTCGTCAATGAAAGAGAACAGAAACGATCCTACACAACGATACGTCGAAAATTAAAAATACTCTTCTCTAGTTCTTCAATCCCAAATTTGTGCTATTATTATTATCATTATGTCAACTTCGTGCCCCGAGAATCCTTGACCCAAATCAATATCCCATTAAAACCAACATTTTATCGCCGCTGCAATTTTCATCACCGACAGGGGGGGCTTTACGTCTCGTTTCAACGAGATTACGAAACGGGAAAATTGTTCGAAACTCGTGACGAATGGAATTTCATGTAGTGGTACAATGTGAGCGGTGGCTTTACAGATGCGGTCGAGTGTTAGGATCGATAATTTTCCAAAGAGCACTTTGATCCGTTAGTTTGAGAGAGTTAAATCTACGTGAGTGAGGATTACATGCGGAGCGTGCTTGCACGAATGAAATTGCTTTGCCCGAAATCGAAATGAACACATACACATACATATATGTAAAAATAAAATAAAAATCCGCGAAGCATATGTACATACACTACGCTAAGTTCAACAGAGGCAAATGTGCGCAATAAATTCGTGGATATGCTTTTTTTTCGTTGATAAAAAAAAATATATATATATATATATATGTAAATGATTTAGTCAAACCAATCGACTACCGAGGCACGAACGAGCTTTGAATCGATATTCGTTACGACGAAAAAAAAATTAATAAAACCAAAAAGGAAAGTGCAAATATCATTAATTCCGCAAATTGGAAGCTCGTTCGTGCCTCGATTTTTTCCCCCTCTCTTTCGTTTGTGCGCTCGAAGTCGTGCATACACAGCAATGCGAACTATATAGCTATGGATGTAATAAAACAGCGACACAGCAGGCCGATATGTCTAGTTTTTTTTTTTTTTTTATTTGAACTGTTTGTTTGTTTGTTTTTATACTCACAAGGACCATTGTTATTGTCGGGGGCTGCGAAACAGGGAGAGATACAACAAAACTTTAATTTCTAATGTCTCAATCAAGCATTATCGGAGGATCGTGGTGGGAACAAATTTTACGTAGTGTCAGGGACGGGATTCGCAGTGCGTTTTTTTTTTTTATTTTTAAAATATTTTAATTATTTTTTCTCAACCCGGTATGCGAAAGAAAGTACCATCGAAGTGTTTGTACGATTGGGTATTTCGAGGGTAAAACTCGTCAACCAGGGCCCAGCTGCAGGATATATAAGTTCAGGGTATTGCGAGGTGGAATGGGAAAAAAACGATGTACGTATGTGGTATTCCATCTCAAGACAATTCTGGCCTGGCGATGGGCATCATTTTTGTGTCCGCCTTTGATTTAATTAAAGCTGATATGGTAGAGCATCAAAAATCATTAGATACGTATTTTTTTTTTTTACGAAAAAACTGTCTCACGAGGTCACACCACCCCTTCGAGTGAAGCGTGTCAATGGTTGATTTTGCAGTTTCACCCGCATGCAGTCTACCGATTTCGGTTAAAAAAAAACAACAAAAAATCTTCCCATCCAAACGTTTAGAAATCCACTACGAGTAGATGGGAAAAAATAAACATTGAGGGGTTAGGCTACTGTGAAAATGACGAACACACGTTCGTCGGTTGAGGCAACTCAAAGTGAAGGGGACGGTCCAACACATGGTGCAGGAACCGTAGATTGAAAGCAAAGTTGTTATTACGACGATAGAAATGCTAGAAAAACTTTAAATGCGTTTTTTTTTCGGAACTATGTTTTTCAAAACGGTGTAAACGATTTCTCGACTTCTGAAGAACGGATTGACTTGAAATTTTACACTTGCCCAGTGTAATGGTTGTTAAGTTTTGACTGAAGTTTTTCTTCTTAACATTTTTACATTGGTTATTAAAAATAATGTCATTTTACCTCGAAAATCTAACAAAAAATCAAAATTTGGTTTTTTGATGATTAATCACGATAACAAAAAAGATCCGTCAATTCTTAGCCAATATTATCTATTTTAAGGGGCGAGATACCTTTGGGCGAGGAAAACATTTGGTGATCTTCATTTTTTTTTTTCAAAACCCATACAAACTCACCGTTTTTGAGTCTTAGGTTATGGTTTATTACTACTTTTAGCTGTCAGCTGGTTTTTTTTATTAATCTTTAAAAATGGCTGAGGTATGACACGGTTTTCAAAACTTCGTTTTCAAAATTGGCGTGACGAATAGCCAAAAAACTAATCGACCGATTCTGATGAAATTTGGTATAAATCTTTCGAAGTTTATTGTCTAAATGACCCTAAATGTTCTTGAAAATAAAAAAAAGTATTTTTTTATTGCAAAATGTAGCCATTTTTTCGAAAAAATTCAATATTTTTGTTTTAGAGCGTACCATTTAATCGATTTTCAACATTTCTCACTTTTTCTTGGTTCATATTCTGCGTATGAGTGTCAATAAAAGAAAAATCTTCGTTGGCTTTTTTTCAGATTAATCCCGCTGACGCTACGTGTCACGCCGTCTGGCAACGTTCGCCGCAACCCGTTTAAAAGACCAGGCCATACCTCCACCATTTTTGAAGATTAATAAATAAATAAAAATACCATATAACAGCCAAAAGTAGTGATAAAACATGCCCTAAGTTTAAAAAACAGTAAAGAAATATTCTCTTTAAAAAAAAATCATAAAATAATTTTTCCTCCCCTAAAGGTATCCCCCCTTTAAGGGGAAAAACTCGATTTTTTTTGTTTCAGCTCGACCGGACGGCCAAAATAAAATACAACGTTGAGGCCCTCGCATTCAAAGGTCCTTTACGAGATTTCTTGTAACTTTTCAAATTATTAATATTTTTAATAAAATTTGGTACACATATTTTTTAATGTACATACATATAAGTGTGCAAACGAGTTTTCCATCATCTCACTTATTCTTTCAAATTAATTTTTCCAAAAACCCTGATTTTCGCGTCGTCACAGTAGCCTAACGTCTTAATGGATGAACCAACCCTTTATTTTTCTTTCGCTCACTCTACATTTTAATGGTGCGCGTTAAATTGAACGAAACGAGTAACATTTTGAAAGCTGTTCCATGAAAAATCCACGGTTCGATGCGGATCAATTTTCAAAGCGTATCGATTTCGGCTTTTCGTCTGTAAATTCGATTCTATTTTCGTATTTTGCCAGCGTTTGCATATGTAACGTCCATTAAAAAAATAGAGAAGCGCAGGCTCTACAACGAACTAAATGAATTTTTTAATTGGAGCAACATTGTAACCCGAGAGTGCTCTCGATGGATCGCCGCATATGTACATCGGCCATTATCAAGGTAAAGCTATAAAATGATTCACCACTGGGACACGAGGAAAAAAAAATACAGTAATTTAATTCACGTCTTTTTCACGGCATCGTGTAATGATATTATACTCGTGACATGATATGCGGAGCTGGCGAACAACACAGGACTTGTCCACACTACGTTGAATTTTCGTTATTTGCTTGTTTTATTTTGGTTGTGGATAAAAACTGCTTTTTCGCTTGAAAAAGCAGTTTTTAGCGAGTTTTGAAGTGTATGGGGCGGGATTTAATTAAAAATATTTCGGGCGCTAATAAACGATGTGCTTGGGAAACACGAAAAATAAAAATAAAACCAATTTGACGTAGTGTGGACAAGTTTGGTTTTGTTCGCCAGCTCCTCATATATTAAGAACATGGTCGAACCGGACCGAATTTATGGAAGAACATGGACCGAATTTAGATACTTTTAAGCTACCATTTACATTATTTCGGCCATTTCATTAAGGGGTCTTCTCACTTTAGAAGCTAAAAAAAAATACTATTTTGATAATTTTTTTGATTGGTTCATATTGTAGATATTGATGTAAAAATTGTTACACTTAATAAATGCACTTTCGAAATACTAAAAAAAATGTTTTTATGTATTTATGTAACCCAAACAAACTTTAAACGCGTTTTTCTCGAAACAACATTTTTCGACGGCTTGTTGATAAAATCTTCGAAACTAATAAACCGATCCTTATGAAATTTTAATCACATATTCTTTATAACCATAGCTCTAGCGCATATGAAGGATTATTTAAAATTTTATATTTACTATAATATTTACAAAAACGGCGAAAAAACAGGTCTTTTTTGTTTTTTCGAAAAATGTCCGCCATTTTGTTATTTTTGTATATATCAAAAATCGTATAATATGCGCGATAGCCATTAACATACTGAATATAAAATCGTTTTATTTTTTTTTTTGTCTCGGATGATCCATCTTCGAGATTTCATCGTCGCGCACACCGACAATTTTTAGGAAAATTTTTTAACTACTATTTTCGTCTATAAATAGTGACTTAAATAAATAATTTTTTAAATGTATTTCGAAAGTGTATTTATTAAGTGTAACAGCATTTATGCCAATATTTCTAATATAAACTTATAAAAAACATCAATGAAAAAAGCCTTTTTCAGCGTCTAAAGTGAGAAGACCTCTCAAGCATAATAATAATCGTCCATTCGGAATACATTGAGTCAGCATAATTGGCCAACGCGAGGATTCAATTAGATCCGGTACGCGGAGAAGACAACATGAATGGTGGATCGAGACAACGATAACTTATTTCGTTTTTTTTTTGAAAATTTTATTTCGTCTAGTGCATAACCGATGAATAATGAATATAAAAATGAATCAGGAGAGAATTTTCATTTTTTTTTTCATGTCAAACGAAGGTGCAACCCTCAATGTGAAAATAGTGACGAATCATTTTGCCGCTTTACCCGCGAGAAGGAAGGACCAAGGGGCAAGGGAGATCGATAAGGAAAATAATTTCAGCCACGTGTTAGGACAAAAAGTATGGTAAAAAATACCGACGGAATTGAAATATTGCAACTCCAGCTTTTTTTCCTCTATCGCTGAGCTTAATTTGTAAATATTAACGGGCACTGACTGACGCGGAAGCTGAGCCGTCAACCTATTTACAATATTCGCGCGAAAACCTCTACGCGTGAAAACTCACGCTTGCAAGAGACCGAACAGATACGCGTCAGGTTCGGATTTTTTTGCAATTGCAAATATAATTTTTAAAGAGGTTATTCGTCGTTGAAAAATTTCACACGGTGATGTGAGATACTTGTGGGAATAAAATGGTTGCCCTTACCGGTATTGAAGTCGAGGGCAAACTCCTCGAAGTCGTTGCCCTTGGTGATGCTGTAGATTAGTTTGCGGCCGAGCGGCGATTGGGCTTGGATGGAGAGCCCAAGGGGTGAATGCACCTCCATACTCTCGAGAACACTGTCCGTGTAAAATTGTTTGTCGAATACGGGCATCGAACGATCGATCACTTTTACGTTGACGGGGACCTCGATCGAGCACGGCGTTTGACCTGCACATTATCAAGCGATGCTTGACGTATTAAGGCGGGATACACATATACAACGATCAAGGGATCGATTTTTTCTTTCTTCAAACGCTAGAACCAAAGGGGGTCTCAAAATGACCTGACGATTTAAATTGCGCGCCATTTTTTTGTTACTAACATAGAGTAGGGCCAAAGTGAGAACAGTGGCAACAGTGGGTACACTGGACCTTTCTGTTTCTCAGAAGTGGACCTTGATATGGGTAAAAAAAATATTGATCGCGCCGCCCTCCAAAACGGTTCGAAATAATAAAAAAAAAATCTACGCGAAGCTCCAGCTATGTCCGTTAAGTCATAAGAGGAACAGCGTGCCCGTGAGCATGAACTTAAATTTACATATCAATTTTTCTTCATGATTGGAGAAATTTCGATTTTTAACATCTAGTTTATTTATCAATTATGTGTAGATGAGGTGTAGATGAGGTAAAAGTCGCGATTTTTGAAGATAGAGAAATATTTAGTTGACTTAAGAAAATATTTTGAAATTTTGTTTCTTCGAATTTTTGATTTTTTTTACTCTGATTTTTTTTTGTTAAATCCAAAATGATTGCATGTAAGTTTTTACCCTCTTAGTAGTTTTACGAAAACCCCCGTAGTTTTCGAGTTAGGCTACATTTTATAAGTATGGTCGTTTTTTGCAAAAGTTAAATATTTATGCGAAAAAAAATTGTACGAAATTTTTTTAAAAACGAAATTGAAGCTTGTACTCCCTGCTTTATGTTTTTCATGGGGAAAACGGTTAATTTTTTTTTACGAGTCGTGCCCTAAAATTTCAACCCCCAAAAAAGCCAAAAAAACGACCATCTTTCAAAGTGTCTACCGGGATAAAAAAAAATCGTAAATTTTTTTTTTTTGAAAAAAGCTAAATGAAGCTAAATATGTCCCTTTTGAAATGCCGCTTGGTAAATTAAGATGTCGTCATTTTTAAAAGAGCAATGAAACTTCTCGTGTGGCTCGGAACCGGGGCGAGTGTTTCCAAACTTTTGGACGTGTATGTGCGTCTTTTTCACATTAGAGCCGCCCTCGGATTCCAATAGGTTTGAACCTGTCTGTGAGTCGCTTCCGCGCAGTTCAGTTGTGAGAGTTGATTTTATATTATTTTTGGTGCCAAAGTTGAAAAACCAGCTGAGTTTGTATGCTTTTTTGCTTCTTTACCTATCGCAGTTATGCTCGAATTCATTGTTCTCCCGCAATATACAGCTATATTGCGGTATTTGAGCATTGTGTTTGTTAACCTAACAAAAATAGCAAAATAGGGGTTGAAAACTTAAAAATCGCCGTATCTCGATAATTAATAGCCCGATCAAAAAATGTTTCCAACAAAAGTTGTTTGGCACAATAAAATTCGTATAAAGTTATCTAACGTCCAATGCCCTATCTTTGAAAATAGCGGCACGAAAATGATTAGAAAATTCGGGGATGATGCGTCTGCTTTCGTATTTTTGTGCCGCTATTTTCAAAGATAGGGGTTTCGACGTCAGGTAACTTTATACGTATTTTATTACTCCAAACAACTTTTGTTTGGAATAATTTTCGATCGGGCTATTAATTACCGAGATACGGCGATTTTTAAGTTTTCAACCCCTATTTCTTAGGTTGAGGGGCAACATTTCATTGGGGTTATTTTCGGTATGCAACCATCTAGCTTCAGTCGAAAATTCTAATTCTACGCTAAAAGTGCTGGGTTTTTGTCTCTTTTACTGGACCGATGTGAATTGGCGACCAAGAGCGTGCGATTTGACGCCATTGGACTTCTTTCTTTGGGGTTTTCTGAAAGAAAAAGTGTATGCCAATGATCCACATTCCGGAGCTCAAGGAAGCAATTGCACGCACCATTGATGAAATTAGTCCGCAATTGTGCCAAAATGTAATTGAAAATTTCGTCAGAATGGTGCACGTTTGCAAACAAGAACGAGGCGGCCGTTTATCGGATATTGTGGTCCACACATAACCCCCACGTTTGTACCTTACATTAAAATAAAAATATTCGTACTTTTCGAATCAATAATACGTTTTGTTAATAGATTAAAATGTCAGGTCATTTTGAGCAGAGGGGCAGGCGGAGATGAATAAAAAGTAACTAAATTAACAACTAACAAGTAAAATCACTACTGTAATTGATAATTCAATTACTTTGTAACAGATTACGTAAGTTATTAGTAGCCTTTATTTTGGCTTCGGTAAGAAAATTTTAACGTCTAGCAAAAAAACTAATCAAGATATGAAAAAAAAAAATCTCTGTAAAATTTGGACGCGCTGGGATAAGGAAAACACTTGCCACCGAGCAGTTTAATTTACAAAAATACATGAATTTTTTTAATGGTCGCACTGACGTATTTATTAGTCTCATAATATTAATTAAAAAATCTGAAATTGGAATCTGGTTTTTAATCTTCATCATAAGTCAATCGATTGTTATAATCGGTGATAAGTTTGATACCTCGCTCCGATATATCATTACGGACTCTTATTTTTTTAACAACTGCGCGCCCATTCGATAACTCTCGTTCGAGCCCAAACAGATACATCGGTGTCGAGAATAGTACAATCAATTTTAAAGCGTTCAAAAAACGCCATAGATTCGGCACCAATAAAGAAATCAATAAGACAAAATCAAATTTCTGTCTTTATCGGGCAGAAAAGTAAAGTGTGACTGGAAAACCTGATGCCGTTTGGAACCGCATCGTAAAATCGAAATAAATTTGCAGAAACGTGAAGATTTGACGTGTTATATTTTTTTTCTATGTCCAACAATGGCAAACGAACTCGGTCGGTAATGCTAGGGAGGTAAAAATAAGCGGACGAAGCGCCACGACCAAATTTCGAACTATTCGTCTGCACTATATTTTGTATTATTGCCACTGCAGTTGGAAAATCTTCTCGCAGGCTTAAGAAAAAAAAATCGTTTTGAAGCATTCAATACACGATTATTATATTATTATTTGCATAAAAATTCCGCTGCGATAATTAATTCACTGCTTCGATTTCCCGCCACAATGTGGCCAAACCGCCACGTCCATTTTCAAATTTTCTATTAATTTTTCAATCTACTCAGGACTGTACATAATTGATGGAAAAAAAATCAGTAAATAATATATTTTGTACCTCTTAATATGTACAATCAATATCCCAATTCCAGATTTTTAATTAATATTATGAGACTAATGAATATTTCAGTGCGGCCATCAAAAAAAATGCATGTATTTTTGAAAATTAAACTGCTCGGTGGCACGTGTTCTCCTTATCCCAGCGCGTCCAAATTTTACACAGATTTTTTTTCATATCTTGATTAGTTCTTTTTGCTAGACGTTAAATTTTTTTACCGAAGCCAAAATAACGGCCACCCTAGTGATCAGTTACCACACTGACGTAGTGCAATTTATTTCAAATTCTATTGAAACCTCAAACGCGTTTTTCTCAAAACTGTATTTTCGATATTGGAGTG
The DNA here is from genome assembly GCA_964007375.1 of Ophion obscuratus. Lineage (NCBI taxonomy): Eukaryota > Metazoa > Arthropoda > Insecta > Hymenoptera > Ichneumonidae > Ophion > Ophion obscuratus. The sequence goes on along the minus strand of OZ023321.1, from coordinate 26,955,953 downwards.
CAGGATTGGTAAAAAACTATTAAGCCGATCAAGTTGAAACTTGGTGGAAATAATGATGATATTGCTACCTTTTACCTGAAGAGAATTGTTTTGAAAAAATTTGACACAAAACTACTTTTTTAATCCAAATTTTACAGAAATGTTGCGTGAAATGGTGATTTTTTTCTGTAGTTGCGTGCCATTCTCTTAAATTTGTATTTTCTTCATTTTAATTACTATCAAGTAGAAACTATACATGTTCCAAACGAAAATTTAAAAAATAATTTTTTGCACTTCAAAGTCTACGGGAAGTTAGACTTGCGACAGATTCGCCATTTTGATGATAAATTAATTTAAAAAAATGGTTTCGTATACTCAAATATACTATTAAAGTATGTCTACAGTTTGATAAATGTAGAATAATCATTTCGTAGTTTAAAAACTCCCTCAAAATTACTTAATTTTTCCCCTCTGTATGTATATCGCGCCTTAATGTCACAGCAGGATCGACGGAGGTTGTGAAAATGAAATAATGATGCGGGTGGACATCGATGACGTTTGAAAAATTGTGCACAAAGGAAAATTCTTCGATCGGCTCCGGCGATAAAAAAATGCCGCAGAGTGTCAGTGAAATGGGAAATAAAATATGGAAATTGTTTATTTCCGATCGATTTCCAACTCACCACCGTCGTACGCTGCAATCGTCAATTGATATTCACGATTGTGTCCCTCGAGATTTTGCTTCAGCGATATTTCGCCCGTTTTTCTGCAGACCTTGAACAATTCACCGTGTCCTTTTTTCAACTCGTATCTCACCTCGCCGTTGTCGCCGCTGTCCATGTCGATAGCGTGGACCTGTTGTTTTTTTTTTTTTTTTCGTTATCGGAAACAAAGAGATTAGTAAAGTTTCTGTCACGACGCGAGCTCGGAAAGAGGAGAGAAAAAAAGGCGTGATAAAAATTATAATCCCCCGATAGACTTTGGTTGAGGGCTTAGCCGAAGATCTTTCACTACTACCGGTGTTATCGTGGACGAGGATTTTCCAGGATTTTTCGCACATTGAGATTACAGTTCCAGCCGATAAACTTCTACAAATACCTTCCACCTTTCAAGGGGTCTGCGTGAGCTTGAAATTTTAACAGTACGATTTTCAATTGCGGAGTTTTGTAGCCTGGGTCTTAACTTTCATTTGTAAAAAAAACATTTTGTCACAATTCCAAAAATTGGGGGAGTTGTAACGATTTTTTTGAACGGATCACCCACTGCGTAACAGGCTGCCTTTACTACCTTTTTTTCTTTTGAGTTTTACTCGAAACTATGTTTTATGAAAGGGTGTAAGTTGTAGGGTAAACCGATCAGTGAATGGACGAACGCTGATTTATATTTAAAATAAGTAAACAATATGAATTGTCGATAAAAACTCAAATTACTATAATTTAGCGAAAAAATCACAGCTGTTGTTAAAGTCGATTTCTCAGGTTAATATCAATTTTTTTTCGCCACACGGAATTTTTCTAGTTTGTTGTGCTTACCTAGGCTGTGCACAGGAGGTGTTTTAACTTACAAGGAACATCACTTTGGTGTCCTCCTCCGATTTTATTGAAACTTTTTTATGTGGAAGAGTATAAAAAACTAAGGGACACGTATCTTTTTTTATCAGCGGAAAAACGGTTTTAAGGGGTGAAACGCACCCTCGAAAATAGGGGTGTTTTTCGTTTTTCGTCGATAACGTTATCGTTCTCATCTCCAATGTATAGTACACAAAAAAATAATCATTGTTCCAATTTGATTTTTTTTATTTCTCGTACCATTAAAACGTCATCGACGAAAAACGAAAAAACATCCCCATTTTTGAGGGTGCGTTTCACCCCTTAAAACCGTTTTTCCGCCGATAATAAAAAAAATACGTGTCTCTTAGTTTTTGATACTCTTTCACATAAAAAAGTTTCAACAAAATCGGAGGACACCAAAGTGGTGTTCCTTGTTAGTTACGATACAAATGTGCACAGAAGATGTTCCTTTGTCGAGAATCGATTTTTTTTAAGGCTTGCCATTTTCGTTAATTTTCAAAATTTCTCAAAAATATCTGGTCATACGAGAGTTTTTTATTACGCGAACAGTACAGTTTTTTAATTTTTTATTTCCAACCCAGTCCTATCCTATTGCTCTCATAAGAACAAAAGTATTGAAAATTGACCTGTTGTTTGGGCCCCAAGCTTATGCAGACCTACAAACGCGTTAACGGGCTACATCTACCTAGATGAGTTAAAAATTGCATGTTCCAAAAATATTTTCATTCGATAGTATCACCTTTTAGCTATACTCCCTGAAAATGTTATTAGAACATTCCTAAAATTGAATGAGCTGCAGGTTCTAACAGCCGGCCGGGCGAGCCGTCACAGCACCATACTTCAAACTTAAAACGCGTTTTTTTTTCTCGAAACACTGTTTTCAAAGTCGGTGGACATGATATCTCGAGAACCACTCGATGGATTTTTTCCAAACTTACAGGAGATACGATGAGAAAGACAAAAAAGTCGTTGATGATCTTACTTTTTAAAAATCGATCTTCATTTTTTAATAGTTGCGTAAAAATGGTAACTTTTTTCAAAGATCTTGTATGCTCGAGTTTGAATTCGTCGCCATGTTGTTAAAAAAAATTATTTAAAAAGTCGACGATCGTCAACGACTCGTATTTATTCTTAACTTGAACGACCCGTTTGATTTTTAGATCTTAGAAGGGCCGTTTAAGCTGGAGAGTGTCCACCGGCAAACATCGCGAAAAAAATATTTTTCCTTATTCGTTTGTTGTGAATGTTGTTTTCCGTAACGGACTTTTGCCATTTTTTCTGGCCTCTAGGTGGATGTAGCCCCTTAATCTCGGTGCAGTAGTTTTCGAGCCTGGCGCCCGAATGAGAATTTTGATTGCGTGCTATATACCGTACTTTCTTACAACCTACATATAATTCCCAAGCACTTGATTAACAAACAAACGTCTTGCCAAGTCCACCAAGTAAGCGACGAGTATACAAAAAAAGTAGCAACAGTTCGAGTATCCAAGAATGGTCTTAACCTTTGAAATGACGTCGCCTTTCTGAGCCTCGATCGAGACGACCGCGTAGTACGGAAGATTGACGAACATGGGACAATTATCGTTGATGTCAAGTATCGTAACGTTGACGATAACGTGAGCGACGCGTGGTTTTTCTCTCTCGTTCGTTTGACTCTTGGCCTCGACGATGAGCTCGTAATTGTCGGAGACTTCGCGATCGAAGCGTTTGCCGGTTGTTCTAACGGCGCCCGATGTTGCCCCAATGACGAACATGTCCGTTGGATTGAGGATGCGAAAGACAATGTGTTCGTTGAGAGCACTGCCGAGAACATTGACAACCGCAACGGTGGTTACCCTCGTGGAGTTTTCCACTATGGTGCCCGTGTAAACGGTCTCTTGAAAAACGAGGCCCGAATTTTCCGATTTTTCGACGTTGATGTTAATCTGCGCGACGCTCGAGTATTTGCCGTCGGACACGCGCACGTGGAGCAAATAGTGGTTTTTCAATTGTTCCGGATTGAGAACGGTGACGAAGCCCGTTTGAGAATCGATGTCAAAGGTGAAATCCGTGTTGCCGTCGATGATGTCATATCGGAGGGGCGTGCCCTCGGTACCGTCGGGATCAACGGCACTCACGCGAATCACCGCGACGTTTTTGTAGGTCGGCAAGAGCAGAGTGGTGTTGTAATCGTTTTGCAAGAATTTCGGCGGACAATCATTGACATCGGTAACGGTAATGACGACTTTGGCCGTAGTTTCCGACGACAATTTGGGCTTTCCGAGATCGGAAACTTTAACGTGAAAGGAAAATGTGGGCACGGTTTCGTGATCGAGAATCTTGACGGTCCTGATTGCACCGGTGCTCGAGTCAATGTGAAAGTATTTCCTCGGCAGATCCTCGACTATGTCGTAATTCAAGAGTGCGTTCAGCTCGGAATCGGCATCTTCGGCTTTGATGACGAGTGGCTTGCTCGAATTGGTAAGTACGAACGAGCCGATTTTCACGCCCTCGCTTATCTCACCGCTGTACAGAGCCTGGAGGAATCTCGGCGCGTTGTCGTTGCGATCGAGGACGTGTACGATGACGTTGCAGAGGGCCGTCGAGCCGGCCATGTTGGTAGCCGATACGGTGAGATTGTAAAACTTCAATTTCTCGTAATCCAATGGATTCTTCGTGACGATGACACCCGTGCTTGGATTTATGAAGAAGGCATCGTCCCGATTGCCACGCACGAGCTCGAATTGCAGTGACGAGGTGCTGCGTGCCTCGACGTGCTTCACGTAAGCGCCGATTTGCTGATTCTCGTAAATTTCGGCGGCCATTTCGCGCTCGATGAAGCGAGGGGGTGCGTTGTCGGCCATAGTTACCATCACGTGTACGGGCACGGTACTTGAGAGAGGCGGTGTACCGTGATCGGTAGCCTTCACCAGCAATATGTATTCGGCCGTCGAGCCGAGATCGAGCTCCCGAGCGACCCGAACGTAGCCGAGATCGTTGTCGATCGTGAACACGTTGCCGACGTTGCCCGACGTTATCGTGTACGTTATTCTCGCGTTATCGCCACGATCTCGATCGATCGCGTAAACTTGAACAACCGCCGTGCCGATTGCCGATGTCTCGTAAACTTTGCCCTGTATTATTTCACTTATGAATTCGGGTGTGTGATCGTTGTGATCGTGTACGGTTACGATGACACGGGCGTAATTGCGCTTTGCCGGGGTGCCCTGATCTCGCACCATCACCGTCAACACGTGTTCCTCGATTGCCTCCCGATCCAAATAATCGTTCAGCGTTATCGTACCGGTCACCGAGTCAACGTGAAATATTCTCAGTGTTTCCTGCGACTGGGCCGCGTGAAGACTGTAAAAAACCTTCTTGTCCTCATCCTCGTCGGTTGCGTGAAGCTGCAACACCGTCTCGCCCTTCTCAACGTTTTCCGAGATCTCGACCCGATACGACGACTCGGTGAACTCGGGCCTGTGATCGTTTATGTCGATCACGTTGACGAACAATTGCGTGCGCACCTGGTGACTACCGTCGCTCACCTCGATCGTTAGGTTGTACAAGTTTTGCGTCTCCCAGTCGAGCTTCTTCGCCAGCAGAACGTTGCCGTTGTCACGGCCGATGAAAAATTCGTCCCTCTTGTCGCCATCTGAAGAAGCAGCACCACCGAAAACGAGAGCACGATTCGGCTCAGAGAGATTTTTATATGCGAGTGTCTTGGTCCCGGAGGAGCATCGGCACTTTGGTATCAGGTGTTGGAATTAATTCGTGGCGTTTTACAAGAGATGGCGTAGGTAGTACAGTATTTCGTTGTTGCCGACAGTAATATATTGATCGCGAAACAGCTACAATTGAATGTTATTTGCTGTACATAACCTCTTTTTGAATCGTAAATAACAACACTTTATAATTTATTGAATATAGAAACATTTGTGCCGAATAAAGTGTTTTTGCGGGAAGTTTTACTTCATTACTTTAATATAAACAAAAGTGCTGGTCAAGCTCATCGTATTTTAGAGAAAGTGTATGGTGAACATGCTCTAGATGAGCAAACGTGTCAGAAGTGGTTTGCACGTTTTAAAGCTGGTGATTTCAAATTGGATGACAAGGAGCAACCTGGCCAGCCGAAAAAATTGTAGATAATGAGTTGGAGGCATTGCTCAATGAAGGCAACACTTCAAGAATTGTCTACATCATTGGGAGTTGCCTTATCAATGGTAGGAAAATGTCTTAAAACTTTGGGCATTATCCAGAAGGAAGGACATCGGGTACCATATGCATTGACACCAAGGGACATTGAGAGGCGTCTTTTGACATGTGAACTGCTGCTTCAACGGGAAAAAAAGGTTTTTTTTGCATCGAATTGTCACTGGTAATGAAAAATGGATCCATTACGACAATCCGAAGCACATAAAATCATGGGTTAAGTCCTACCCCGCCGTATTCTCCAGATATTGCTTCTTCTGATTACCATTTGTTTCATTCGATGGCCCATAGCCTATCTGAGCAGAAGTTCACTTCTTACGAAGATTGTCAAAAATAGGTCGATTCGTAGATTGCGTCTAACGACGAGGCGTTCTTCCGACACGGTATTCGTACCCTGCCCGAAAGATGGTCAAAAGTAGTAGAAATTGGGCAATACTTTCATCAGTGTATTTTTGTATTTTCCATTAAAATAAATATTTGTTGTTTTCATTTTAAAAAACGCTACGAATTAATTCCAAGACCTAATAACTTGCTAGTTTTTACCAGCGTTCAGTCATGCCGAATTGCAGAAACGGCGCTGGTAAGTTGCCGAAGTTGCCGTTTCATGTGGGAACGGCAAAGCTGCTGCTTTATTGTTCCCCAATGAAGTGACATCGCTCACTAGATTTCTAGTCTTTTTGAGACGGTCCTCCAAGGATCTCGTCACGAATGAAACGGATTAAAAATGGCGGACGGGCGAATACTTACCGACGATGTCGTACCAAAGGGTGTCGCCGTCCTTATCGGTCGCTTGTACAAGGGCTACGAGGAAGCCAATTTCGTCACTTTCGGTAACTTCGGCAGTCTGATTGTTTATACGGAAAATAGGGGGATTCTCAGACTCCTTTGGTGCTTCGACAACCTGAACGGAAACTCGCGTCTGATGACTCCTCTGTGGTTCTCCATTATCGGCTGCTTTGATCTGGGAGAAACAATGGCGATGCGTCAACACGATGGAATTGGATGAAAGTCTATTTCCACATACGCATATGTATGCATGTATGTGTGCGCGTAAGTGGGTGTACGTTCGTTAATTGGCTATATTTTCAACGATGATCAAAGGAACGATATTCCGCGTATCACGTGCTCTATCCTCACCATCATTTCGTACTCTTGGCCAGCCTCGAATCCACGCTGCGAGTAGACCATGCCGGTTGTCGGATGAATCTTGAACTTCCCCTTGCCCCGTCCGCCTTTTATGCTGTACTGAATTTTACCGTTCTCACCGACGTCCAGATCGCTCGCCAGGACCTGCCACAAATTCGAACCGTTAGGAACATACCTCGTGGAGATTTTTCCTACCTCTCAACGCACGACAGGGCCCAACCTATGCCTTTTTCGCAAGTTAACTCATTCCTATGGAGATGGAGGCCAGGACAGTACATACTCTTTTTCATACGGCCAAGAATTGAGGGATCATCATAGTGTCCAATTTTCAAAAAATCAACTTTTTTTGCATTATTCGATGATATAGACGGTTATCAACATGCCGTTCATTTTTTGGGGCGAATTTCGAATTATTACGGTTGCTCAAAGGAAGAGCTTTCAAGCTATCCGTCTGAAATTTTGACACAACGTTCTTCACACCATTCTTGATCTTGCTATGGAAGCGTTTTTTTTAATATTCATATTTTTTTAACGAAAAAATGTTCATGCTCTTCAATTTTTAGGGCGAAATTCGAATTATTCCGGTTGCTCAAACGAAGGGCTTTCACGCTATCCGTCTCAAATGTTGACACAACATTCTTCACGCCATTATTTATCTTGTTATGAAATCTTTTTTTGAAATCTTCATCTTTTTTTAATGAAAAACTTTCCAAAAACTAGTTTAAATTCGATACTTTTTTTCAAACCGCCCCCATTTTTTCAATTTTGATTAAAAATAAAAATCAAGATAGTGGCTTTCATACTGATTGCTAATCTTTTTACAAATTTTGTTTTAGATAATATTTACGACCACAACCGTCCGTGAGGTCTTCTTTTTTTAAAGACATTTTCAACCGGTAAAAAAAATGTACAAAATAAATAAAAATAAATGTTTAAAAGTTGATTTTCTGTTCTTCATGCGTGCTTTGACTTGACATTGCAAAACCAGACTGATTAGCGTGTTTTAACCATTTAAAAAAATCGCAAAAATCAGCTATTGTTCGGCCCGTTGTGATGATCCCTTAAACACGAGAACTGTCATTCCATTGGAGTTCAATCAACGAATAGATGAGCAATCCACCCCCGGTCGTGCGTTTGAGGCTTGATCGTCAATGCACGGACGAACGAATATTCGTGACAAAAATGCAAATGGTTTCCCAATACCGTTTCTTCTCGTTCCTTCATTCGTACTAGCGCAAGTTTTACGTGTCAGCATTGACAATAAAGAACGATTAGAAATAAAAAAATAAAACAAACATTGAAATAAGTAAAAATCTGTAACGTTAGTAGCCCGCAGCCTGTGGTAGTTGCGGCACGCTTTCCTCCTTGCTTCCAGCCCACAATAATTCCGATGATGAAAAAAAAAGGAATAAAAAAATTACGGTTCGGAAACGAGAGCCCGGGACGACGGGCGAGAGACGGAGGGATCGAAATTGCGAGCTCCGCGGAGCGTAATCGAAAGAGAACGGGAAGTTTTTCATTCGCGTTGGAAAATAGCAAGGCACTTGCGATACTTTCGGGCTAACGCGAAACGAGCCATTCGCCGTACAATCTTCTTGGACTTTTGCAGAGACCATTGAATCATCGAGAAATTGAAACTCGTGCGGTATTTTTCGCCGTACGTACGAAAGGTTCTTACGTAATATCGCCAGACAGAAACTTCTCCGGCAATTGTTCGGAATCTCAGAAGCTCGCGCGAGAGCGTCCACGTTTTATTATTACGTTGCGCATCAAGTTCTACGTCTTCCCGCTCGATTTTTATCCCTCGGAACGTCGCATTCCCGATCTTACTTTCTATTTCTCCGTCCCGCGTCGTCCCGACGTTATTTATCGAACGTTATAATACGAGCGACAAGTACAGAGATATACACTGCCGCTCAAAAGTTTGGATACGCCAGTCGAAATTTCTTGCCTCGCTAAAAATTAATTAGCTTCGTCGAAAAAAAAGATAATTAAGTTTACCGAACGGCGTTTTGAAGACAACAAATTCAGCTGTGTTTTGCTTTTTTGAAATATTTTTTATGATTTTTTTTCGACCCGGTATGTACTTTTGTACGTGACTGTTTTTCGGCTTTGAAACCGAACAACCGAGACGGCCTGAAAAAAAAATTGTAAAAAAATTTTTGAAAAAAATCTGAAAAAATGTCAATATTCAAACCGAAATACTGCAATATTTTTCCTTCTTGATATTTTGTCTCTAACTCAATCGTTTTCGAGATACGCCAATCAATTATTCGGACGATTCTCCCAGGTTCGGCCAAACAAATTTCAGAAAAAAATTCTGAAAAAATTTAAGCGAATTTACAGTCGAAAATAAAAAAGTTTCTCCTCCTGATGTTTTGTTATAAACGCCATGCTTTTCGAGTTAAGGCAGTAGTCTGCTTTACAGGCTTCAGAAAATCGATTCCGCCAAAACGAGTTTTTTGAAGAAGAGGAAGGATTATTGTATGGCCCGGGGATAGCTGATTAACATCTAATTAGTGTAAGTATCCAAAAACTTATATTTTTTTGGGCCGAAAACTTTAAAGCCCGTTTTCTCGAGTTTTCATTTTCACAAGTTTTAGAAAACGGTGCCGGCGATAGCAAAAACAATATATGTCCGATCGAAAAAAATCAAAGTGATCTAGCTTCAGTATTAAATTATCTTCTATTTGAACTTAAAAAGTTGGACAAAAGTACTATTTAAATTACTTGTTTTGCAAGTTAAAGTGATTTTTTTTTTTTCAAAAAAGTGAATTTTTTTTTCAAACTTCGAAAAAATTTGGAATTTCATAATTTCTTCGGTATTTTTTTAGTTCATATAGAAAAGGAACTTATAAGAACTAAAAAAAAAATTGGTTCGACTGTTTCAGATGCATCGCACGACCTCCATCACCGGCACCGATTTACAAGTACAGACTCCAGTCGCCCCAGAAAAATCGTTACAACTGTGAAAAATTTCAATATTTTTTAATAATAAAAATTGTTTTTTTAAGCTTGAATATAATACACTATCGTCTCAAAATTTCGTTTACCGCAATCATTTCCTTCCCTTTCAAAAAAATTGCTGAAAAAACGCTTTTTTTCGGCTTCTAAAGCAGACTACTGCCTTAAGCCATGAAACTCATCAGAGTTTCGAGCGAAAATAGTGAACGAAAAAATTTCAAAAGAAAATTTTGAAAAAATTCCAGGCGATCCAGTATGAACTTACGCAACTTTTTATATCCTTGACATTTCCTCTTAAATCCTATTATTCATGAGTTACGTTGCATTTTCCAAAATTTGTCTTTTTTAGCCAAAAATGAAATTACTTTGCGAAAAAAAATCGTACGAAACTTTTTAAAAAACGAAAATGGTGCTCCGCTACCCCGTTAAAGTTTTTTCGTGGATAAACATGACAATTTTTGCTCCCATAAGTCATGCGCCCTATTCTCGATGGTCGAAAAAAAGCCAAAAAACAGTCACGTACAAAAGTCCGTACCAGGTCGAAAAAAAATCATAAAAAATATTTCAAAAAAGAAAAACAAAGCTGACTTTGTTCCCTTCGAAACGCCGTTCGGTAAATTTGGTTATCTTTTTTTTTTACGATGCTATGTAATTTTTAGTGCGGCAAGAAATATCGACTGGTGTATCCAAACTTTTGAGCGGCAGTGTACGTGTATGCCGCGCAAACTTGAGTACACGAGCAAATTTATTTTCTCATTTCGGAGCGTCTTATACGACCAAGCATCGCCATTCACATTCTCTCATGCGTCACATTAATGGGAAGGATGCAGTGTAAGCTACGCTAGATTGATTTTCCTTTTTGGCTTATTTCGTATCTCTATCCACGGAATAATCCGTATTACCTTGTAGGGGGGGGGATCGAGGCAGGAGGTAATCATCGAAATCAAAGTGGAATGAGATGTCGCTCGTGTGAAATATTTGAACTTTGTGGACGATACTTTTCCGATGTGATCGATGCAACGATTCTTACATCGTTGCACCGATAAATCGAGTAGTCTTTTCACAGTCTCGTTTGATGAATTTCAATAAGATCGTTTCTGCCCACTGCTTTTTTCGGAATACTATTACTTTTTTCGAGAATAATTTTCTAAATTTCCTGAATTTTTGGATGAATTTTTTTTTTAATATTGTTGAAATTTTACTTTTTTATCTGCTTAATATTTCGAATAAAATAATGTATATATTATATTTTTTTAAAAAGAGAAAATATGCTTTTTTGGCATCGAAACCCACGTAATCCCTTAAAATGCTCGATTCGAATTTAATTATTCCCTTTGCACCATGAATTTACAGTGATACCCTTGGGAGCCGGTCATCGATAAAGCGCGAGGCAAATTTAATCTCCTCGTGGTCCCTTGTGGAACGAAATTATTTTCCACACGATTCGATAAATCCTGCTTCCTCGCTATACAACAGTGATCAAGGTCAACCAACACGATATCATCGATACGCGAAAGATTCGATGGCTAAACTGCTTCCGCAATCTGAACTGGATTGCTTGCAACTCGGCTGCTATGTTCGGTATTCTGTATGACTTTGTCTCCCGACAATGCTCGAGAAGAGCGTGTCACCGATGAATCTTGAACGATATCTTTTTTTTTTCTCAGACGTCGGTATACCCGATAAAATCTCAACTTCGAACTTTCCACAAGGCCCGCAACATCTGTTGCGAGAGAGAGAAAAGTTTTTCCCAAGAAACTCCGCTTGATCGTCCAGATTTTAATATCTTTCCTTTTCTCGAAAACGATGCAGCGCGGCTGATGGAAACGTCGAAGTTCAACTTTTATCAAGCAAATCGGCACTTAAAAAAAATCCAACCCTTCAACATCCATCGATAAAAACCTTTTTATCGTGTGCTCCCATCGAAACTTCGCGATATTATGTAACGCGTTGTCTTCTCTCCTCGAGAGCTCGTCGAGTGTTCTGTGTGGGTGTATTTCTATGCGTGTGTGTTGCGTGGCGAAATTAATAACGGGGCGAAATGGGAACATTCTTAGACTCCCGTCTCGCTCGTGCGACAAGATTTATTATAGCATACGAATATATGCGTGTACACACATGTATATATATATATATATATATATATATATAGGGTGTCCGTCTTATCTCTGCCACCTGAAATACCTCGGTAACTATCAACGTAACAAAAAAATGTTCCAGACAAACGTTGTACGGTGTGAACGGGGCCATCAAATGCGACCAATTTTTTTTTAATACCGGTGGAGGCGCTGACGCATAGTGAAGGTCACCTCCACTTTTTTTAAATGCCATGGTACGTTTTTTTTCAACCATCTTGTGGGGCACCTCAAGCCGCATAAAAAACATTAGAGGGTCAAAGTCGTTCAAGGTCATTCAAGGTCAGTATCGATGATACAAATCTAAATATCTCGGATCACTACCAAATATTTGGTGGTGATTCGAGATGGTTAGATTTGTATTTCATTTTAATAGGTGACCTTGAATGACCTTGAACGACTTTGACTCCAAATGTTTTTTTATGCAGCTTGAGGTGATCCACAAGATGGTTGAAAAAAATGTACCATGGCATTTAAAAGAAGTGGAGGTGGCCTTCACTGTGCGTCATTATATCCACCGAAATAAAAAAAAAATTGGTCGCATTTGATGGCCCCCTTCACACCGTACAACTTTTGTCTGAAACATTTTTTTGCGACGTCGATAATTACCGAGTTATTTCGGGTGGCAGAGATAAGAGGGACACCCTTTATATATATACAGGGTGTTAGGAAGGTCTATGCAAACCCTTAAGGGGGTGATAGGCCACCTCGTTAGGAACATATCTAACCTAGGTTAGCTTAATCCAACGTCTAAGGATTTCGAGTTATCATGGTAAGTATGATTTTTGGACAATTTCCCAAAATTAGGCACTAACTCGTTCGTAATGTCCATACAATAATTGGTAACTAAAAACTTCTTTGCGTCTTAGCTTGATGTGTATTCAATCGACAAACACCAATACAATCATCTGTAGCCACACAACTAACTAAACGTGTTGAATAATTAAAGACTTGTCAAAAAATAAAAATACCTCTCATGTTAATGCAATTTTTTGAAAATAACATTAACATAAGAGGTAAATGACATAGTACCTAATTTTGGAAAATTTTCCAAAAATCATACTTATCATGATAACTCGAAATCCTTAGACTTTGAACTAAGGTAACCTACCACACCCTTAAGGCTTTGCATCGACCTTCCTAACACCCTGTATATATATATATATATATATATATATATATATATATGTATGTATATGTATATATGCGATGTAACACGAAACATTCAGGTAACGAAGGGGTTGCACATAGAGTCGCATACGCGCGGGCAATTAATAAAGGAACGCAGGGGAGCGGGGACGGAAGCGAGAGAGGTTACAGGACACGGAGATAATTGAATATAGGAACAAGGATAACGGGGAGAACGTCGTGATGGGCAAATCGGTGGAGTTATTAGTCGTGAATATACACGCAAGGGAGGCGCGAGACTTGCAGCAAGGATATAGAGATTCAACGAGCTGATTATAAATGCATGAGGTTTCCCTAACGGGCATTTACAGGGATACATGTAACATCAGGCTTTGTACTAACTTATAATGACGAATACAATAATTAATGCATGAATTTCGTATATATATATATATATATATATATATATATATATATATATATATATATATAAATATTGTTGCAGGTACAATGTAACAAAAAGCGTTTCATATTATATTACAAATATACAGAGCTACTGGTTATTGGTCACGATCCTGTAAAATGATTGTAGGGCATGTTTTCCGCTTTGAAATTACCCAGTGATGCTTCATGCAAAAGTGAACCATTTTCAACATATTATTTTGATTATTTTTTTAAGTGAGAGGTAGGCAAGTTTAAAAATTAATTTAAAAACTGTTGTATGGATTTACACTTTTCTATTCTTGTAGTTTGGGTTTGTTTGCAACGAAGCAAACCAGTAGAGAAGAATTATTAATAATTAAATAGGAATAATCTGCCAACATTTTGCGAATTAAGGGGCCAGTCCACTTTGAAAATTTCGAAAAATCGTTCTTTTTTTACTGTTTTTGAAGGTACATACATTCAAAAATATTGTGTCAAAATTTTATGAAAATCCGAGCTCTCTAAGTATTTTTGTTTTTACGTGAACAATGATTCGCAAGAGGATGACCCTCGATGGTTTAAAAATTTCGATTTTTACTCTTTTTTTGCGAAAAACTGCGGAAAAACGCGTTTTTTTACTATTTTTTTTCGTTTTTCATCTGCATTTTTTTATTTTTCGGTAAAACTTTATATCCGAGGGTCGTTTTGTAGCTGGTGTCATACTGAATCTAATGGACTTTGATTTGTTTGTTTCAGACAAGCCGTTGCCGAGTTGTGATAGAGCTACCTAGCCCACCTATTTTTGCGGCGTTACGTTAAACTATAGTTTTTGTACTTAAAAATGAATAAAAATGAATTAAAAATTTAAAAAAATGTATTTCAAGACTTCATTTATCAAGCCCAACGACTTTTATATCCATATGTCTTATAAAATCGTTTTAAAAAATCGCGAAAGTAGCCTTTTTTCGTGACTCCAAAGTGGACTAGCCCCTTATGGATGCAAAACTCTGCAAGTCTAATAATTATTCTTATTTTATTGTTGATAATTCTTTGTTACTGTGTGGTCAAACTCCAAATTATAAAAAAGTTTGATTCCATACAAGAGTTGTGTTATTTTTAAAGTTGACTACCTCTCGCTCAAAAAAAAATAATAACGAGTTATTTGATAGCGAAAAACATGTCCTACAACCCTTTCACGGAATCGTGATCAATAAGCAGTAGCCCCATATACGTGAAAAAAAAAAAAAAATCGGCGAGGGTGCAAAGTTCCGGGTGGGAGGCAAGTACTATACCCGTCCCATCATTAATTCATATGCTCAGGTCATTAATAAATCAATAAATCGATCATGTGATTAATATGCGGATTAATCATTGTTATGCAAGTATTATTAATTATTTGTTTAACGGTTGCTCTATTTTTATGTTTTATATGCAGCTATTCTCTCTTTCTCTCTTTCTGCCTTGCTGTTGATGTATTTCTTTTTTTTTTTCTTTTAATTGACGTGCCGAGGTTTTCTTACCCTGAAGCAATGATCTCCTGACATGCTGTCGGGGCTAAATGTCTCCCAAGTGCCATTCTCGAGTAAGGTATCGATCGATAGGTCGTAAGCCCGCGAGCGGTTCCTCGATTTCTGTCGAGAACGAGATTAGAGCTTTTTTTTGTTTAAGCTTTTCGCTCAAATAAGGAAAAAGTCATCCCATCGGCGGCTTATCGTGTGTATGTTTTTCGTTTTTTAATCCGTCCTCATTTCAACCTAAAAAGCTTCCCGCGCGCGCGTGTGTGTGTGTGTGCTTGTGTTTTTCGATTCGGTCGTTTGCTATTGATCATTCCTCATTTTCGGTTTTTTTCCCTGATGGACGTTATGCGCGGGACGCGTTCGATTATGTTGAAAAAAAACTGCGACTTTATTCTCATTCGCCGATTGCGAGAAATGGTCAAAGAATTTGTAGAAATAGCCTAGAAACCCGAACGATATGGATAACCACGATTGTTCGTATTAGATATATTTATCATAGTAGTATTCATAATAATAAGGATAATAATAATAATAGTTATTATCAATAACTATTATTAGTATACAACGATAATAATAGTCATTATCCATAACTATTATTAAAATACAATAATGATAATAGTTGTTATCAATAACTACTATTAATATACAATAATAATAATAATAATAATAATAATAATAATAATAATAATAACGATAGTTATACGGATTAATAATAACTGATAATAATAATTATATTTATAATTATTAATAATAGTTATTATCAATAACTATTATTAATATGCAATAATAAGATTAGATATTATCCATCACTATTACAAATTTGTAAGAATAATATTTGTAGTTTTTATCCATAACTATTATTAATATACAATGATAATAATAGTTATTATCCATAACTATTATTAGTATACAACCATGATAATAGTTATTATCCATAGCTATTATTAACATACATTAATGATAATAGTTATTATCAATAACTACTATTAATCTACAATGAAAAATAATAATAATAGTTATTATCTATAACTATTATTAATATATAATATTAATCATATATCAATTATAGTTATAGGGGAAAAAAAGTATCATATATATAATAATATTATTAATAATAATCGTAATAATGATAGTTATACGAATTATAATAACTGATAATAATAATTATATTTGTAACAATAATAGCGTAAAGCAAATGAGTAATAAATAGTAATAATAAGAAACGCGGTGTTCGGGATGATATGGCGAATCGTGATGTACAGGGGAAGTGAGGTAGGCGATCGTTTCACACGTGTTGCGTTCGGTGTGATAATAATGCGTGCGGCATTGTACACTGGTATGTTTGAACGACACGGGTGTATATAATTGGGTCAACAGGTACTAGTATCTTTGATCGTGAACTGTGCAGAGAATACGAAATTGGCACGGTTCAAAACGAATACGAACGAAATATGGTCAGCAACAATGAGATTATCGCGAAATATACATCGCACCCCCATTCGGGCGTTTCCGAGAGCATCGTGGTACGGAGAGCGGTAACGTTGATCATTTTTTGGCAAGATTATTCCATGTTATTTCGCGTATTCGCGAACGTTGCCGATCTCTGGTGTGCAGCTATGTAATGTAAATATTGAGCGGGGGAAGGGGTGGCAGAAACTATGAAATACGTGCGCGCCAATGAATGTGCCATAATTGACGACCATATGCACACGTATGTGTGTACAGAACGAAACTTGTTCCGGTTTTTCTTTTTCCTCAGAGGTGTACCGCAACTCTCACCTCGAGGGGAACATATTTTACGACGAAATTGGAAAATGGAAACAAATTTATGGCATATTCGATGAATTCTCGAGGGGGTGGTAGCGCTGGGGCAAATCTATGAATTTATCAGTCTCGGGGAGGCGTGGAGCTCGAGGATTCTTGTTTTTTTTGTCCGCTGTATTCAATCGGTCGTATGGCGATGTTATATAAATCGGGGCCAATGTAGGGGCTGTACAAAAGTATACGCAAGGGGATGTTGATTGCGTATATGGAAGTGGTTAGGATGATTTTCGTTGGCGCGTTTCTCAGGTGCCTTACCTGAAACAGCGGCTTGTCAGTGTCCACCGATGCTGGTATTCTGACGGTGTAGAATTTCTGCTCGAACTCGGGACTGTGATCGTTGATGTCCTCGACTTGGACGACCACGCGAGTCGTCGACGCCAACGGCGGTCGCCCATCGTCCTTAACCGTCACCTGCAAACAGGTACCGATAAAAACGCGAGTTAGAAATCGAGCTAACATTTCTGCATTGTTACAATCTGCATCATTCGTTGTCGGGATACTCCAAAGTCACGTGTTACTTTGAGAAAGTTGCATCAAGGGGGGTAGACCTCTCAGGAAATTTCAAAAAATCGTTTTTTTGCATATTGTTATAGTATGAACTTTCGAGAATATTTTAAGACCAACCGGGGCCTGAAATTCTAAAAATTGACGAAGTTACGCCTATTTTGGTGGAACAGTGTGCGTCGGGTTTGCCGCGATCCGTAGAGTTTGAACGCGATTATCTCGAAACTACATATATTGACACGGCGGAATTGATATCTTGAGTAACTTCACACCATTGACTTGGATTTGCACATTTAGCGTTCAAACAGTAGTCATTTTCAGTTCACGATCGCACTTCTTAATTGGATGAACCATTTGTTAATAACAATGACTTCAGCATGCTGTTCTTCAAGGGAAAAATGAGATTTACTTTGGAGAAGCTGTCATTTTTGGTATTTTTCGAAATTTCGAAAAGTGGATCGTGAACGCATAGCCAGTTGGATATATTTGAAGAAAACATTTTTTGTTTTCGTTTTAAATTACATTTGAGCCTGGCAGAGGTCCCGCCGTTTCGAGCCTCGCTGCTGGAGGACTACAACGCCAACTCCAGCACCACGAACACTTTAAAAGATTTTTCTCCGAAAAAATTACATTGTAACCACAAACATATGTACCATATGCTGGGAAAACATTAATTTATTCCAACCAATGTGTTAACAGAAAAAAAATCATCATTCTGACCCTTCAAATTGGGCTTCCAGAGAGGGACACCCCGTTAAATCGCGATTTCGATCTGCATTGATCCTCCTCAAAAGACAACACATGCTCTTCCTTCTTTCCTCTATTTTTTCCGCACTGGAAATTTTCGTGGGGATGAAAATCCATTGGGGTCTTTTCCTCAAAAAAACGGAGCATGAGAATTCTCTGTTGGGTTGAAGCTCTGGATAAACGTTCAGTTATCAAATTTTAGATACCCTAGCGTTGCGCCCTCAGCCAACGAACGAAAAGAA